>VZRS01014299.1:0-125345 GCA_013398055.1 Ifrita kowaldi
ACCTGTGAGGAACAGGCACACCTATCAGCACTGTTCAGGTACTCGTGACTTCTGCTCAATATTCTGTTCAATATACAAAGGCCATTTCCAGGCAGGGCCTGTTTCTGTGGGAGGTTAGTGACAAAGGCTGTGTCTGAAAAGCTTTCCTCTCAGGAACGTGCTAAATAAGCACTAACCCTTTCTGGTGTGTCTCTTGTGCAGACTACCAGTGGTTTCATAATTAAATGACCCCATATACCAAGAACAGAGACGTCTTTTTAATTTTTGTAAGTTTCTTTAAAACAGGGGCTATAATGTGAAGATTTTCAGCCCTTCCTTGCCCACAGTGGGATGCTTTGCTAACAATTAAACATACAAACAAGCAAACAAATAAATACACTAGTGAAGTTTGAAAGCTGCTCTTCATCATTCTTAACAGCATTGAAAAATAAAGATGCTGAATGTTTGGAACTGTAATTGCAAAGTTCACTTTCCTTGAGATTATCACAAGGAGTGCAGAAGGTAGCATTTCAGCAAATGTTTTATTGATGACTCATACATTAACACTTGTAAGCATTACTTATATAATGACATTGGCAGGATAATAAGTGGAAGGTTTATCTTTTGCCACAGCTTTCCAATGAAAACTTTCCAAAATAATGTGTTTATTAAAATATAAGTGCAACCAAGTTAATTTTCTAAAGTATTCCCTTTCTTAGACTTGAAGAGTCCCTTTTTAGGGAAAAATTATATCTCAGTCTTCTTCACCCTTAACCTATTTGTAATACAAAAATTATAAATCTGCAAGCACATACAAATACATTTAATTCTTCCTACTTATTTCCTCCCCCTGCATCTCAGTCCACACATAACTGGCAGTCCTAGTTCATGCATCCCAATGATGAATTTTAGAGAGGAAACAGTTATGTTCACCTAAAATATCTCAGTAGTTGCCAAGTATACTGACGTATTTGTTGGTTTTCAGGGAGAATATGTATCATATTTCAGTGCAATTATGTCCATCAAAACAAGGTTTCACAGATGTTAAAGGAGAAAACATACCTAGAAAAATAATGTCTGGTGTATCCATAATACATTGGAAGAGTTATTTGCTCTTGGGCAAATAACTGCTACTATTTAATACTTATTCTAAAATATTTTCTTTCTTTAAATCAGAAACCCAGATCACTGTCATTCATTTCTTGCTACCTTGAAGATAGGTTTTGACACCACTAAAAATAAAAATCAAACACTTTGATTGATTGATTGATTGATTGGGATCTTATGACCTCTGAAGGACAAAATTTGCATAGCCATTTAACACATGAAGTAATGTACTGAAAATGGGATGCTGCTATTGTAGTTCTCTTACTGCTTCTTTTGGCATTAATTGAAACTAGCTACAGGAATAAGTGTCTGTTGCTTTGTAAGAAAATCGGATTTTAAAAGGTAGGATTACTGTGAAGAGTAAAGAAGATTAATAGGTATGTGGCATTGAAGGAAAATTATGCAAGTTCAAGGACTTTCTGTTAAAATTTATAAAGCATTGGACAGATCACGTCAGAGAACACTATTTTCTGTTACACTTCTTATGCAGAGATAAAGTTGGTAGATGCACAAAAATGGACACTCCACAGCAGTTTTAGAAATCTTTAGATAAGGACCCACCAGCTGATGTCAATCTTTAATCATTTTTCTACTTTGTGTTTTTCGTTTAAAATGTAAAGTAGTTTTCTGATAGAGTTCATCTGACATCATTATGCAGATTAGAATGATAAAAAAGGATTTTAAAACGAATCCATTTAAAATATAAAGAAGAAAGTTTTAAAAGGATGTTAGATGCAGAACAGATAATAAGAAATGCAAAAATATGTTACTTCAATAGAACTTTGTTGCATGTAGGGATGACTACATAGCAATGTAAACTAAATCTCAAGTTAAATCTTTTTTTTTCTTTTCTCCCCTTTTTTTTTCCCTGAAGAGTAACTGTTTCCCTTCACTTCTTGTACTTTGAACAAAGCCAATAAGTGTTGGGAGGCAGACCACCTTTTCTTTTTTTCCCATCCTAGCTCCTTCCCCACTGTCTTTCTGTGTCTTTATAGTTCAAATTTGCATGTAGACTTTTCAGCATATGATTTTGGATATAAACAGATGTTATCTTCTTTTGGTTATACTGACATGAATGTGGTTAGCCAAGTACACCATCTTTGGTATTGTAGTAAAAGGAAATGAGACTCATTTGGCCATGAAGTTCTCTATTAAAGCAGTGGTTGCACCTTGTATTCCATGAAAAGCACACAAATGTCCACAGAAAGAGGTCATATTTTTCAGAGATCTTTTGTTGATTATTGTAATTTATTCTTCATTTGACTTTCAGTTGTTTTTTTCCTTCCACTTTTTCCACCTTAAGAATTGTGAGAGAGAGAAATATTATTTTCATCTCTATGAAGCAACTAGTATAGAGATTTTAGTGAAGACATTATTTTGTTAAAGACAGCAGGGCCCAACTGAGCAATTGGTACCTAGCACGATGTGTTAGCTGCCTTCTACACGATCACAGAGGGTATGAAGAGCTCTTAAAGGATGAAAAAAAAATGGGTGCTAAAGAGCAATGCTTCAAAAACTACCTGGAACCTAAATCTTAAGCATTGCCACTTCTTGTGGGATTAACCATAATGGCTCAGGACATCTTTGCTAAGTCTCCTTTCCTGGAAAATATAATCTTCAGTTGGGCTTCCTTTCCCAGACTGTCTTGCTCTGCTGACAGTCTTGGGAATAGCAGCTGTGATATGAATTGTCAGGCTGCCTAAGGAGCCGCTTAGCCCGTTTGCTGCATCCTTACATGTTTGCAGGCTTTACCAAAGCTGACACAACGAAATTGGATGAAATAGTTAATAGATAGTAAGGATGATAATCAGAGAAATATTTTCCCAAACTTTCCTGAACAACTTTCCTCTTTTTGTGTCATTAGTCTCTGAATAGCTGTGCAAACATAAATTCAGCAACACACATAACTTTAGGGATGTCTTCAGCCTGAAATGACTCCTTGGACACTTTTCGTAGCCTATTCTAACCAACCAGCTTAGCCTAGGCAACGAGGTAGCAGCATTACACTATGGGGTCAAGAACAACATAAACTGATATAGTGTCGAGGCAGGATGTTTTTACGTTATCCCTGTTCCATGGTTCTTGTCTTGGCCCAGCACATGTAGACAGCACTTCCACTTTGCCTGGAGAAATCTAACTCTTGCTTTTTTCTGATTTTGAAGGCTTTGTCACGCTCATAAACGTCTCCACAACAAGAAAAGCCCAGAAAACTTATTTTATTTTTATGACAGTCATTGCTACCACATTGTAGTCAGAAATAAAAGCCTGTATGTCAAAAAACTAATCAGCTTCTAAACCAAGGGCTAGAAGAAAATAAGGCTCTAGATACGTCTTAGACAGCAAGTATTCTTCTGTCAGAAGAAACAAAAATCTACAGCTCTTACTTCCTGATATATTTGGACTTTTTGAAGGTAACATACAAAAATCCTGTTCCTATTAGTTTCAGACACAATCCAACAAAAGCAACAAAGCCAAATCATTTGCTTCTCCTTAATTTGGAGTAATGTTGCATAAAGCTATCTCAAATGTAAAGTAACTAGCCTGATTACTATAAATGAGGAGGTTAAATTATGCTTTGCTGTGTTCAAGGCAGTGTAGTTACCTAATTTTTCTCAGTATGCATAAGTGCCTTTGAAAGGTGCAGTGCCTTGATAAAAAATTCCATGTTCTATGAATATTTCGCCTGTTTGCCAATACTACCCTATTTATTTACAGACTATACTAAAGAATGTCTTTTTTCTCATTCTAAACTACCTCCCAAATTTTTTACATTCAACTTTATATATTGGTTCCAAAAAAAAAGGATTCTGTAATATTGTAAGTACTTCCCACAGTTATTGGTGCTATTTCATAATCTTAATTTTGTTTTCAAGTGGTTTGGCACAGGACACACTGCTGTGATAGTACAAACTTATGCTATAGTAATGGGTCATTACCGACTAAAAGCCTACATCATCATTAAAATCATCACTTGCTTAATGCAAGTACAGTTGAATTCTTGACTGAAGGATTTAATGTTATGAGTCCTGAGTTATGATCTAAAAGTTTTAGACCAGAGGTAATTCCCCAGTAGTGACACAGCACCATCAAGCATGGAAGGCCAATTCTTTACATGGGACATTAAAGCAATGTCTGTCTCAGATTTCTATTACAGCATTCCAGAATTCAGTGGCCTTCTTTGGGTTTTGGGGTTTTTTTTTTTTGCACTTCCAAAAGGGTAATCTGAATTTCCAATAAATGTTTTTCTTTAAAATAAAAATTTTAAAATATTCAAGTAGACAAGTGTTACAAATTAATACTCCAGTTGAATTTTCCTTGCATCACACAGCCTTGATACGCAGCTGGACTGGATTAGATTAGGGTTTCTTCGAAAATTTCATTTAAGTGCAAACAAATTAGCATGTACTCTGCAGCTTTCACTGAGCTTAAGAAGTGTTTGGAGCATAGCATTATCAGGTAACACTGTAATTTTGTCATATTATGTGAATAGGCAATGGAGATTAACTTTGTACAATTAATCATAATTATTTTTAAATATTACTTGTTAAATTTTGATGAAGATAAAGGGGAAAGTAATTTTAACATGAAACATCTCATGTTAAAATTTCATTCCTTTTATTTAAAGGAATTTTAAGGTTTCTTTTAAAGCGTAACTGTCTTTTTTTTTCTATTTATTTTCATATTAATTAAGAATAAACCAGTAAGAGTCTACTATAATAATACAGTAGAGGCAATGATAGTATATGCATGTAACTTTTAGGAGCTGTCTTTCTTACATCCCTTGAGATGCCAAGAGCATTACGAAGAAGCACCCAAATCTGCCAAATAAAACATCTTTGCCACTAGAAGATATGCATGTCTTCAATGAACTTTTGTTGGGGGTTAGGATTTCTCCTTTTGTTTCTTTCTCCCATGGAACTTTGTCCCATCTGTTGCTAAGAGACAATAATGACCGGTACTTAAGAGAGACAAAAGAAATGGCCAAGGTGGAGGAAGGGTGCAACAGTGGAACTCGTGGACATCACAACCATCCAGGTTCCAGCTGAACCACAAGGGCAGTCACAGCCAGCAGCAGTCACCCCTGTGCAGAGGAGGAAGTATAAGACCAAATCACTGCACCTAGTTAATGGTGATGGGGAACCAGGGCCCTCGCAACCAGCAGGGGAATCAGAACCCGAAATCATCACATGAGAAGACATGAGAAAGTGGGCTGGGAAACGCACTTCTGTCCTGGCAGCACGGGTGCTTGACGTCAAGGAGGAAAACACTAACCGAGGGAGTTCCACCAAAGTGAAGGTAGCCCCAGCCTCCTGTGACCAAGCTGCCAGGTATTACAGAAGGGAGGATGAAATGTCCAATCCCCTTGAAGGAACCTCTAGTATGTATACCCAGGAAGGAAATGATAACCAGGGTTAGAGGGGCCCTGCCTCTAGCCAAGTAGAGGCATGGGAAAACCACTCCTTTTGGATGATGTGGATCCGATGGCCTGGCACATCAGAGCCACAAAAATATGAAGCGTTGGTCGATACTGGTGTGCAGTATACCCTAATGCCATTGGGACATGTGGGGGCAGAACCTGTTTCTATCTCTGGGGAGACTGGGGAATCCCAGCAGTTGACCCTGTTGGAAGCTGAGGTGAGCCTGACCGGGAAGGAGTGGCAGAAACATCTGATTGTAACTGATCCAGAAGTCCCGTGTATTCTGGGCATAGACTTCCTCTGGAGCAGCTATTTCAAAGACCCAAAAGGACTCAGGTGAGCTTTTGGAATAGCTGCTGTGGAGGCAGAGAGCATTAGGCAATTGAACACCTTGCCTGGACTATCAGAGAATCCTTCTGCTGTTGGGCTCCTGAAGGTGGAACAGCAACATGTCCCAATTGCCACCTCAACAGTGCACCGCCGGCAGTACCGGACAAATCGAGATGCTGTGATCCCCATCCACAAGATGATCCGCGAGCTGGAGAGCCAAGGGGTGGTCAGCAAGACCCACTCACCCTTCAACAGCCCCCTTTGGGCAGTGTGCAAATCTGACAGAGAATGGAGATTGACACTGGACTATCATGGCTTGAATGAAGTAACTCAACCGCTGAGCACTTCCATGCCAGATGTTGGAGCTCCAGTACAAGCTGGAGTCCAAAGCAGCCAAGTGGTACGCCACTATTGACATTGCCAATGCATTTTTCTCCATTCCTTTGGCACCAGAGTGCAGGCCTCAGTTTGCCTTCCCCTGGAGGGGTGTGCAGTACACCTGGAACCGACTGCCCCAGGGGTGGAAGCACAGNGCCAACACTGTTGTAATAGTACAAACTTATGCTACAATAATGTGTCATTACCAACTAAAAACCTACATTATCATTAAAATCATCACTTGCTTAATGCAAGTACAGTTGAATTCTTGACTGTAGGATTTAACGTTAAGAGTTCTGACTTATGAGGGAAACACGGCTGAGCTCGCTCCACAGCGCCCCCTGCAGGCCCGGGGGAACCATCGCAGCCGCCCTGCCCGGCCGGGAGCCACCAGCGCCCCTGCCGGCTGTGAGCGGAACTGCACCGAAGGGGAAAGGGCCCGACAGCCGAGAGAGGCTGGCACTGGGTGCCTGGTTCTGTTTGCTGTTGCTGCCGGTGGTGTTCTTTGTTTGCCTTGTTATACATATACATACTAGTAAAGAACTCTTATTCCTTTTCCCATATATCTGCCTAAAAGCAGATTAATTTCGAAGTTATAGTAATTCAGACGGATGGGGGTCATATTTTTTCCTGCCTTCCTTGGCAGACACCTGTCTTTCAAACCAAGACAGCTTTTCCTGGAGGTTTGTCCTGCTACAGTTTTGGATTTGTCAAGCAAGATAAATTTGCTAGAATTATCAGCAAGGAATTTGCTGGAAAATGTGTTGTGTTGTCATGGCTGCATTTTTAGTGTTTTTCCTTCTTGCCTACTGCTTTAAGTTGGGAAAGATGATCCTAAAAGCACAGGCAAAGGCTCAAAATTAGAAGTGCAGAAAGCTAAACCCCAGCAGCCCGGAGATGATGGCAGAGGGCAGAGGGCTAGGTCTTTTCAGTACAGCCTTCCTGGGCAGAGGGCCCAGCCTGATGCCTTGGTGACTTCCCTGTTTTATGCAGTAATCTTGAAAGAAAATTGTCAATGATGGCAGGGAGTTAGGGAGTAGTTGTTAATTTTAAAGAAATAAAATTGTTCATCATCTTAACATTTTGGATTTCACCAGGTCTTACCAGGGTAGCCTACAAGTCTGAGAGCCGGGACACATAGCTAGCTCTGCATTTCCAACTCCTCCAACACAAAGGTCTTGGTAATTTCTAAGTCCCCAAACCTCGCAGATCCTCTTCATCTGGGCAAAGCAGAACCTTGTATAACAGTCTGGTCAATACAGCCTCATCTCTTTACGTAACAGTGAGAACGCAATGATTACAAAATCCCTTAACAATCTGCAGCTCCTAATTCCCTGCTTTGTTCTTCATCCTTATTTAATAATCTTTGCTTGCTGAGGTCTCCCCTGCCCCACGGCAAATGCCAGCGCTGTTTACTTATGAAACTTGTGAGTCTGGCCATAGCCTGCAGGGTATCTGGAGTTCCGTCCAAGCCCAAACTCCAATATTGGATCCTAGGGATGTATCAAAATAACAGAGTTACAAGTAGCTCTTTATTTCTTCAATAATACATATGCAACCTTTGAGGAACAGCTGAGAGTATTCAGAAGCAAAAACAAACCAAGGATGGTTGGACTCGATGATCTTTGAGGCCTTTCCCAACCCACATGATTCTACCATTCTCTGATTCCATGAAATGGGGGAAGATGAAATGGAGTGAAATGAATCCTCCTTTAGGTTTCTGAGGGCAGAGAAAGCAGTGCTATATTTGAAATCAAGCCCAGAGAGAAAGAAAGAAGCACATAGGATTAGATACAAATTTCACAGTTATTCTGAGCTGTTCGATCCATGCCTCCTCCCTCTGCCTTAAGAGGTTTAAGGACTATTCTGAAAGACAGGCGGTTGGGAAGGAAGGTGGCTTAATGACCTAAGCCATAGGTTTGAAATACCTGGACCATTTGTGTTTGCACACTTTGACAAACAATTTGATATCTGCTGTCAAATATCTGCTGTCAGATAGAGTTTAGAGATTTTTCAGGAGCAAATTTTGGAAACAAGACACTGTTTATTGTGCATAGACTCTTGGTAGAGCCCACAGTGGTCCAAGTAAAATGATGAGTTCACTCACCATAAGGTTTTGCAAGGACAGAAACTGTGCCTTTCCGCATGCGTGGCCACTACGTGTGATGGGAGATGGCTGACTATCCCTGTAGCATTGACACTGCCAGGAAATCACTCTCAGGGAAGAGCTAGGCAGCCAAAACACCAAGCTCAGATCACTCTGGCACAACCTTGGATAACTGTGCTGTTTCAGATCAGGTGTGTATTCATAGCTGACAAGTCGCTTTTTTTAAATCTCTATAATTTGAAGTCCTAAGAGGTTTTTAAGGATCTGTGAAGATTAGCAGTGCTGTTCTGGGAGCCAACGGGTAATGCCCTCCTACAGCTCCAGGGCTGGGGTATTAATGGCCGTTGTATAATGCGGCAATCCCTCACTGCCCAGCTTTGCCCCAGGGGACACACATCTCTGTCCTCACCAAATAATGGTGAGCAGCCTCCAGCAAAGGCTTGTAGACTGACAGCCTGGAGCAAAAATCTCTCAGAAAAAGACAAAAATAAATTCCTTTTTCCTCAGGAGATCCAGTAGCTAATGAAAAAACTGAAATGGGCTCTGGGCCCTAGGCAGTCATGGCTGGTAGTGTCCTGAGGACCAATTTCATACCATCAGCAAGCTCTCCTTCCAGTTTTGGAGCCTCCTTTTGTCTTTGTTGTGTGAATCAATCTGTTGCAAGTGACTTAAAAAAATCACTCATCAGCAAAAGCAAAAACAAGTTACAAAAGTACAGCATCAAAGGGCACAAACAGATGCACGCCCCTGATGTGTCCTTAAGCTTCTAGTTCATTCAGTCAAGCTGTTAAAAGAATAAAAATGCATTTAAAAAATATACTTTTTTATTAAGCCCACTATGTATAGACGTACAGAAGAGTTTGGGGCATGTTGAAGAAATTTTGAATCCATTTTTTGGGTATTTCTCCAGCCCACTCCTCAGAACTACATTAGGTGATTTCTGTCCCTCTATTTCACATCATATCCAGAAGGGTACCCTGTGAACTGATTCCATGTGCCTCTGTTCATTTGGGCAGGGGAGGGTGCAGGACTTCACCATCCCTACAGGTGCCCATGGCAGTGTGCTGCAGACAAGGAAGGCAGAGCCAGCACCATACAGACATGGAAAAGAAACCTTCACACAGAACAAATCCATCCAGTTGTACTGTATCCTAAGTTGATGAATAAGCAAGTTTCATTAGCATTAATTCCATTTAACGAAAATATTACAAATATGCCTTTTGACAATTACAGAGTAAAACATCAAAAGTAAATAATTTATATCTTCCACCACTGGTAATCAGCTCTGCTTATTATGTTGTTGGGCATTTTTAAAAAATTTATTTTATTGTTTTTATGGTAGCCCTTTGTTTGTGAATTAATGACTTCCTAACAGGCAACAGATAGGTTACTGTGCATGCTGCAGAGAGGTGTTTTACAGAGCCCAGAGACACATAAGGACCTACCTAGATACTTATATTGAGAATGATTATAGAGCAGCACATGGGTAAATCAGCACAGCAGTACTCTTTTAATAACATCATAACACATTTATTGCATTATTTGTTGTACTCACAGAACCCCAGGATGATCTTCACAGGTTACTGTTATGATGTTTTTCATCATTTAATGTAGTGTTTTGAGATGCTACTATAAAAAGTTCAGTATTTCTGTTTATCTCAGAAAATTCTGTGTATGTGCAACAAGATCCCTGTAGCATTCGGCATCCCATAAATGTTTTCTTTTTTACCTACAATGTATGTTTTTTGGTGTAGAAAGGAAAACAATACATTTCTCATCAATGTTTTTATGAAATGCTTCTGGTTCCACATCAAGTAGACAAACATGTCTACCTTCTCAGAATTTCTGTTCCTGAGAAATAGAAACTGGCTGCTGGCTACCATGTCACCAGCAGTTTTTGCTCGACTGCAGAAAGTGGCGAGGGCTTTTCTGATAACTACAATTTCTCCCAGGTGTTTTTCAGAGGTGCGAGGTTTTTTTGACCCTGGCCTTCAGTCCCTTCCTGTTTGGGATAGGCCATATAATCCACCAGATCAGAATTACATACCCAAACACATTAGGCCGGTTATTACATTGTCCAAACTTCTGATGTTTTGTCAGAGCAACGATAGTGACACCAAGATGTAGAAAGAAAGCAAACAAAATAATCCAAAGTGAAATACAAGGGAGAAAGAACAAAATCTGGCCATGGAAATCCAGCAATCCTAAAATTAATCTGTAGTTGCAATAAGCAGTATGAAATGCAGTAAAAAAGCAGCAATGTCAAATGCATTTAGCCACATTCTTAATAGATATATCAAATCAGATGATGGAAATGCAATCAGCAAAATACATTTTGCCCTCCAGTAAAATACTTTATGAGATCCTTCTTGAGATAATACTTGCAAAATGGAAATTTATGCCTGTGTGTCAAAAAGAAGATTACATTTGTGGTGCATGATATGTCATTTTTGGTTAAGCATCTGCTTTTAATACTGGGCCTAATTTTGTTTGAAAATTATATGTAGTTACTGTCAAATTTCATTTAATCTTAAACAGTGGTTGAATGGTGTCTTGGCTGCATTTGCTTGTGATTGCAATTAGAGTAAAACAAGCAACCACCAGAGAACCTGCAGAGGGTCTATGAAGCAATGGTCAGTCTGCACAAGTTATGCACACACCATTTCTGCATGAACACTGAATCCAGAGTGTTTGAATACAATGGATTTGTCTCTTAGGTGCCACTCTGCTGACCAGCCTTGCACAGAAATCAAAACAAGCACTACAAGGGGCTCCCAGGAGCTCTGACCCAGATCAGCATCATGAGGGCACAATTGTGAGTAATCTAAAAAGACAATGAAGAAAAGAAAAACAAGAGGATGGAACCCTATTTAAAATTATATATTCAGTCTTTGAGAACCCACACTCACTTCTACAATCTACTGTTGATTGAATCTAGGCAGGTAGACGTGTGGGGATGCTTTTGGGCATTTTGGTTTGTTTTCAATGGAAGATTGGTCAGCAGAGCTCTCAAATTCAGTATATTCTAGCCCTTATAAATTCTGGTTTGTCGTCATTCTTTGCATGCTCACATGTTTGGTTCCTTGTCACAGAAATATACTGATAGTGCCTGGATGTCTTCAAAAGACATGTAAGGTGTGGCACTTAGGGACACAGTTTAGTGATGGACTTTGCAGTTCTGGGGTAAGTGTTGGACCTGATGACCTTAAGGGTCTTTTCCAACCCAAATGATTTCAGGATTCTGATTTTGGCAATGAGTCGAACTACATCCTCACAGGTCTTCCTTTCCTTAAGTACAATATTGAGGACTGATTAATGCCTGCTGATTGTAAACCTCAACTGGCAAGATGTGTGTTGATATATGACAGTAAAACTAACATGCTAAACCTACTGGATACTCATCCAACCTTCTCTTTTCAGTCAAAGGCCATCTGAAACTGACAACAGTCTTTCCAAGGTTTTCCAAGCAATTGGATTCTGACCAGCGTAAATATCACAAGACTAAATTTACCAGCTGTTAATTCTTTCTGTATGCACATGAGAAACAGTTGGAGCAAGAATGCTCCAAATTCAGCAACTGTTTCTTCCATCCTAACCACATTTTTACAGGAACAGAAGAACCTGACTCTGGAGGTCTGTCCTTGACAGGCTTCTCTCAGTAGCTCAAGTGGAGGAGTCAGAAAATAATGAATTATATCAGTCTGTAATGCTCTCTCCCTATGAATATCCCAAATTCTCAATATTTAGAGACTAGTTTATGATTTGAAGACTTTATATCCCATGCAAAATGTTCATCAGAGAGACTTGATGTTTATTTGGACAAACCACAGTACTTAGGGTTCATGCCAGAGTATTGGTTATAATTTTAAAACACTTACTACGTGATGTCTCAGATGAATAACACCTGGAACAGCTCTGAGGCACTGGAAATCATACATAGTTCTGCAGTGTAGATGTAAACAACTCCACTGCAGATATCTCATTCGTACCAAATCAGATATCCCAGACTCCTCTTTCTCATGTGGCAATCTGCCACAAATTGTTTCTTTTCCTCTTAAAAACTGTCAATAACAATTGCTCAGAACAGATTTGCCCCTCACCTCCACTACCCCCAGATGTCAAGGGAGAACAAAACTATCTTTCCTAACACCTCTTCCTATAGTTCTTCCGGTCGAGTGCATACTTTTATCCTTTTTTAATACCACAGGAGATTTCTATGCTAAGGTGCTTCATAAATCAATGTGTATTGTAGGGAATTTGATGGCCTGTTCCTGTGCAATTGCCAAAAAGAATAGAAAACCAATGTTGTTAAATAGGTGTGGTTTTTTTCTCTCCCTCTCTCTCTCTCTTAGGACGGATTTATAGACTTCTTGGAGTTCATAGCTGCAATAAATTTGGTTATACGAGGGAAAATTGACCAAAAATTGAAATGGTACTTCAAGCTGTACGATGCTGATGGAAACGGATGCATTGACAAAAAGGAACTATTAAGCATATTCAGGGTAAGCAAGTTATGACCAATAGCAAGAGCATTTGATATGGTGCATTGCCCCTGAAACAGTGGTTCATCATGTGCTGTAAATGGATTGTCTGTTCTTTATCTATTGTTTTACAGTTGTAAAACCAGAATTAACAGTGGCTAGTAGTGACAGTCCTGACATTAGTTTCTTCCTTATTGAACACATCTAAGTAGTATTTTACTTTAAACCATGGTTCTACAGATAAAATACTTTACTGAAAGTGAAATACTGTAGAAACAGTAGAGACATTACTGTGATAAACTCTACTATGAGGCAGGAAGAACTGTAGCAGCATGATGAATTAAACAGATGCTTACAAGTATACGTGCCAGTCTATTGTGGAAAACTGGCTTATCAAACTGAACTTGCAGCAACAAAAATATAGATGTCATCAAAATATTACAGTATTTTAACTTTTTGGAAGGCTTTTAGATTTGTTTACTACAAATGCCATTACCCCCATTTTAAAACTAAATCATGGAAATACAAATTTACTATTAAATCACGCAGTGACATTTGGATGAAAATACTTTCAAAATTTTGCAGAAAATGGATCCACTTCAAACTCATAAAACCAAAGAAGCGCAATTCTTTCTTTAAAACTATCTTCATCATTTTCAACTTTCTCTAATGAAATAATGTGCTCTTTGTTAGCTGCTTTCATCCAAAAGGTATGTCAGGGCTACTTACAAATATACATGACTCAATACTGCTCCCTAAATGTACAGGACTCACTACAGATCAAAGTTTTGCTGCAGGGAGCATCAAACCTAAATAGAGTTTTAATGTCATAACAAATAAGGAATGTACTTTTCCTGGATTCTGCATTGCTGCTGGTGCCAAGCCAGCCACTGTTAGAGACTTTAAATAGCTGCTGCCAAAACTAAAAGGAACTGGAGCCAAATGGAGCTACTGGGTCAAACAAATAAAGCTGATCACCTAAAGAGCAGCTTTCTAAAGGTAGAAGGAGAGGCTGAATCTTCCAGATTTCTCCTTTGAGACTAATGAAATCTTTCTTTCGCAGATATTCTCCATTAATTTTCATCCAGAGCCAATGAGTCAACAATGTTTTGTCTGGGGCTTTATCCAAAATGAGAATTAAAATTAAAATCCTTTCAATGTAAAGAAGATTTATTTTTCAACTTACCTGTTTTTAAAACCAATTTAAACCTCTGTGTGTTTTCATCTCTTTTGGAGTATAAGAACTTTAACTTAAACCTGCCTAAATCATTGACCTAGACTATATTAAAAATGGTGGGCTCTAAAAGAAAAAACAAACAAACAGGCTTGCAGTCATTAGGGGGTGCCCAGCTTATAATAACCATCGGTAAACAAGGGCTTGTCCAAAAAGATGTGTCATATCTGAGACGTTAATTTAGAAACACAGAAGTCCTATTAAAATTAAATCTGTCTCTACAGCTACGCAAACTATGGACCAGCATATCACTATCAACCATCAAAACTCCTTCCAGACAACTATACATCCTTTCAATGCCCAGTATTTTAAGGGGATTACACATTAAGGGGATTCTGTGGTAGTCAGTGACTCAAATACTTCAGGAACCACTGCTTTACTCTTAGCACTGCAATAAATTTAACTGTGGAAGGGCTACAACTTTCTACTGAAGACTGCAGGAGGGTCAGACGTATAAAACACCAAAAGTACCTAAAGTACAAATTAGTAATAAAAACAAGTTTATGTAACTATTTTTGTAAAATTCTTGCTGCTTTTTGAAATAGACAAGAATTTTGGGCATGGGGGGGCATTTTTATGGTTTTATTTGGTGTATTAAGGTTACTTTTATAAAAAGCTGAAAAGCAAAATAAAGAAAGTGATGGTCAAGAATTCCACATCAGTGCTGAATAGGTTTAACTTACATTGTTTTAAAATATAATGAGGTCGAATATGATATTAGGAAAGAGACACCAAAAGAAACAAGTGGCACATTCAGTGACTTATCTTACACTACACAGTTCACCTCAAGATAATTCAAGTGGAGAAAAACAAATTCTACAGTGTGCCCATTATATAATGTATATGCATGTTTATATATCCACATATTTTCCCAGTCAATGGGATACAATTTTGCACAAACATACATTTATACCTTTACTCCAAATATTGAGTCCTTTTGCCACCAAAAAAAAAAAAAAAAAAAAAAGAAAAGCAGAGGGGATTCTTCTGGTTTTCTTAACTTCTCTGGAGGACAAGTAAACTCTTCCAACTTCCAGGACTGCTGGTCTGACTTTATTTGTAATTACTAAGTTAAACCTGTCTTAATAGAAAAATGACTTTGGCTTTCTCTGCATGTGCTTTCAGCTGGGAAAAACAATACTGCATTTAAATCACACAGACCATAGGGCACTCTCTGAAGGCACAGAACTCTCTAGGGCCAAATAAAAATGCTGATGTAGAATCTAAAGTGTATTACGGAGCAGAGATGCCACATGATTCTTCAGACCTTCAGAGACATGCAAATTAGTCTTGTAATCGCCAGGCTGTGTTATGTTAATTAAATTTCCAATCCTCATTACTGAAGGTTTACTTGAAACAGCTATTTATTTACTGATGTTTTGAAAGGGTTGGTGAACTAAAGAGTTGCATTTCAAGTACTGCTGCTGCCAGTGTATTGTTTTCACAACTTGATGGAAAAAACTCTGAAAGAACTTCCTGTGTTTCTGCCCTCAGGCTATCCAGGCTATTAATGGCTACACCAACATGACTGCTGAAGAGTTCACAAACATGATATTTCAGAAGATAGATGTGAACAATGATGGTAAGAATCTAGGTTTTGTTGGCATTGGCAGGGACTCCTCTGCAAGAAGGGATTTGGAGATGCAACTGAAGGACTGACTGGTTTAGATAGCTGAAAGCCTGAATCTGTCCTTCTTTTCCCTTATTACTTCAGCTTTACAGTGAAGTGTGAATCAACTGACATAGGAATTACATTCATTAAGAGCTAAAACAGAGGTCTTGCACTGTTCATCCAAAATTCCAGTTCTCTGGTTGCACAGCAAAATGAAAGCATGACTGGCAGAGGGGGAGTAATATATTTGTGTTGGTATAATCTATTTTAAATAATTTTAAAAAACAAATAAAATGCATGGCTGCACATGCTCTAGCATGTTCTGAAGATTGGTCAGCATATTGGATGTTCCTTGAGGGCTGACTGTCAACACATGCTAAGACACATGCTCCTGTTTTTTCTCAAGATACTGCATTAAGCCAATTGGACTTGCATTTGGAAACTAAAACTTCATTTCACTGCTTCAGAGTTGTTTCCAATTGAAAATTTGTTTCAGATGAATGTGTCCCCTCATACTTCCAATCATGAAGATCCTCCTTCCACTGGCAACTACATTTTACACCAATTGCTGTGATCATTGATAAATTAGGAATATTAGGAAAGCAAAACAGAGTGAAGTCAGGTCACAGACAGGAATTTTCGGCAGTTTGGCAGTGGGAGGGGCATTTTTATGGTCTTATTTAGTATATTGAGGTTACTCTTTAAGAAAGTTGTTTGCAATATATAATCAGAGAACAGTGGTCTTGTGATGCATGTAGAGGATGCACTAGTGGAAGATGTTTTTGACCCACCTTCTTGGCCCACTCTTTGGGTGAAGACAAATTATGAAAGCAGTCCAAATAACACAGTCAAAATCTAGCCCAAATTCTACAATTATTCACTGTTCTGGCTATACATTTACTGCAAGTAGTAATTGTATCTGAGCTAGACCATCAGCTGAAAAAATAACTTTTGTGTCATTTTGTGTACATTTTAGCAAGGGAAAGCCAGAACATGACATATTCAGGACTATCTTCACAGTGGTTCCCTTTCAAACTGTTTCCCATAGTTTCTTAAATTGCTGGAAAGCAACAGGACTAACTCAGCCTGAGGAATGGGCCAAGTTTTACCAAGTTTAGCTTCAACTATGGTACCTCCCTGTAGCTTACTAAAGAAAAGTGCAAATAGACAAATAAATTGCAAAGTCCTTCCTTACATTAATATACAATAAATAATCCCATGGGTTGTAAAGAACAATTCTTCAAACAATCTCCTGCTTGTTCTGCAATTTATTTTCATTATCTCACGGAAATCTGAGGCCCGTCACAGCAGCAGTGAGTCTGGGCCTGCCAGTGTAACAAACACCTGGCAACTGCAGTGTGCTTTGTATGCCTGCACATGGCTATTGGTACTTCAAAATGTACAGCCTGGGATCAAGAGGAGGGAATCCATAACCAGTTGACCTGAATGAGCAGGAAAATGGTGCACCATGTCCATGTGATGAGTCCAGGAACCCCAGCCACCCAAAGACCTGGCAATACAGAGGGAAGGAGAGGAGAACTAAGAGGAGTGCCTGGGATAGGAGGAGAGTTCAGAGGAAGTGAGTGGATGAGTGACAAAGCAGGATGATGCATGCAAGTGTACAGAGATGGCTTGTTCTGTCTCTGCTTGTGGAATGATTATATAAGGCCACTGTTACTGAAAAAGGAAGTACAAACTTCCTCAGGGCTCTGCAGGCCAGCTCCTGGAGAGGGTCTTAGTACTTTCTTAGTACTTAGTACTTTCACTTTCAGTGATGCCTAAGAACCAGGACTTCTGTCAAATTATGACCCTCCTCTTTATATGAGCCTATCACCAGTGTAGCAATGACATATGTGACTAAACAGAAAGCAATCTTTACTGACCATGGCTGGAAAGTGGTTTTCACATTTTTTGAATGCTGATCATTTTCCTTTTTTATATCAGATGAAGTTTCCAAGGCTGCCATGGACAAAGACCAAGACACAAAAAAAAAACCCCTACAGGGAGTACTTAAACCTGAAAACAACCAAAAGTCAGCTAGCTAGGCATTCACCAGACATGCACATGACTTGAATTGCTGCTCCCCTGCACCCTGGGGCCCTAACTCATCCAGCTATTTTCCTCTTTGCCTGGCCCTTGTAATTTCTTATTTTACTGAGAAATCATTCATTGTTGTGAATTTAACCAGAAATTTTAAACCATTCTCAGTGGAAAGAATCTGGCTCTTCTTATTAAACCAAGTTTTATTTCTCCTCTCAAAGTAAAGCAGCACCACTGGAATAACCCCTAGACAGAGAATTGTGTACATTTCTGTGTTCTATGCAAACAGACACATGCCTAGAACTGGCCTTTGATGACAGGGAAAAGAGCAGGAAAAGAGGAATAGCACTGAACAATATCCCTACTCTTCAATAAAAGAGATTTTATTGTTGTCTCGGAACTACCAAGGTATTAGCTGATTTTGATATGAGCCCAAAAAATTGCACTCTAAACGGCCATTTCAGTTCCTTGGAAGAATTTAGCTATCAAACCACTTAGCTGACTTTTTTTTTTTTTTTGGCTACATCTGATCATGGCTCTAAATAATCCTAGTAGTCAACACAGGGACTATGCCCAGTAATCCTTAGCAAACCACACCCTAATCCCTGTTAAAACCAGCTCTAAAATAAATTCTGGTTAGTTCAGAGAGAAGTGGCCAGTACATCTAAATTCAGCCCTGATACAGGCTTCATTAGTGCCCCTTTACACACATTTATGAGCACTTATAATTGTCTCAGACTTCATTGAAAGCTATGTTTGACCTGTTTCAACAGAAAAGCAAGTGAGTCTGAGTTCTAGGACCTGACCGATGCAAAGTGAGAAAACATTAGCAAATACTCTACCTGCATTTGCCTATCAGCAACTTTCATAAGGGATTCAATCTGGCATGAATGGTCTTGTGTTGGCTAGAGATATTGCTGGGTTTCTCAGTTTCTAAGGAGTATCTGACTTTCTTTTAGGGGAACTGACTTTAGAAGAGTTTATCAATGGTGTGGAAAGAGATGAGGACCTAATGGAATTGATTACGAAAAGTTTTGACCTTTCCAACGTACTCAAAGTCATACAGAACGGCAGGAGAAACAGCGTCTGAAGGATCCAGTCATGGAGGTGGTCTCTGTGTCATCATTTCAAGGAAGAAATATTTGACCTACTCAGAGAGCTTGATGTTCTCAAAGCCTGCCCAGGCAATACTGAGCAGCCTTCTCCAGGAGTAACAATTTTCACTCTTCATATATCTCCTTTTATTTTCTTTATTCTTTCCCTTGCTAATGACTGTGGCAGCCACAGGAAAAAAAAACCAAAACTTTGCCTGCATATAATAGAAAAAGTATTTGATGCAGTAAAAGTAACTTATTTGGTCTCTATGAACATGTTGTGGTCAAACCCTGGCAAGCTGCTCGCTCACTCCACTCTAGGGGGATTCGGAAGAGAACTGGAAGAGTGAAAGTGCGATAACTTGTGGGCTGAGATAAAGACAGTTTAATACAAAAAGAAGAGGTGCGCAAGCAAAGCAGAGCAAGGAATTCATTCACCATTTCCCACAGGCAGGCAAATGTTCAGCCATCTCCATGGAAAGCATGGATCCATCAAGCATAAGGGTGACTTGACAAGACAAATGCCATCCCTTTGAACATCCCCTCCCTTCCTTTTTCTCACACAGCAGAGCGTGACTCCACATAGTGTGGGATATCCCTGTGGTCACTTGGGGTCAGCTGTCCTGGTTCTGTCCCCTCACAACTCCTTGTGCACCCCCAGCCCACTCGGTGTGGGGTGGGGTGAGAGGCAGAAAAGGACTTGTCACTGTGCAAGTGCTTCTCAGCAGTAATGAAAACTTCTTTGTGTTATCAATATTGTTTTGGTCGCAAATGCAAAACACAGCCTCATACCAGCTACTATGAAGAAAATTACCACTATCCAAACTGAAACCAGCACATTCTCTTCTGTTCAGACTAATCAATAAAATAATGAAAATAACACAAACTGCAACTTTTCTAGAAGACACAAAGTTAACAATTTTTTTCTTTTAATAATGTGTTCTTTAACTGACTATCTAAAGTGTGGGCACAAACTTTTGGGTAGGACTGGGTTTTATCCACATGAATTAAGAACAAAGCCTGCTTTGTATTAACCTAACATTTGCTCTAATCAGTACTCAAAGTTGGGTTAAGTTCTCTGGGAAACACCTCAGTTAGCTTAATATTCCCAAGATGTGTATCCTCCTTAACAAGCTCTCTACTACTCTTGATTTTATTACACTTGTAATTTCAAATGATGTGATATTTTGATGTTTTTTTCAGAGCTCAGCCACTGTTCTTTCAAATTAACCTTTTATTAAAGTGGTGGAATTAAATTCTGTTATCTTTGTAAAGCAAAATTAGAAGTTCAAAGAATAGCAAAAACCGAATCATTCTGTAAGCGCTCCCAGAGATTTGCATCCTTTGACTTGTATGTCCTCCTTTGCAAAACAATGTTTTTACTGAACTCTTTGCCATGGCTGCATGAGTCCTCTGAAAGGTAAGAGGTATAGGGTAACTTTTACTTCTGCAAAACAGACAGCCTTTCCCTGACTAATTTAGGTCTGTTTGCCCTGCCCAAATACCTGGGTGAAAGCTTTTAGCAATTGAGTCTTTCTGAGACTTCTGCCTCCTGTCAAACTGGCTTGCAATTGTCTCCGAAGGTGGTAGCCAGGAGTGCAGGGAAGGCATTTGCAGATGGCATGATCACATATTCTTTTTTTTTAGGAAACCAGGCTCAAAACAACACAACCTTACTTTGTAAATAACAATATTAATTCTACAAGCTGAAATGGAATGGCATGAAATGTCTGCAAAGGGAAAACTATAATTCTTTCTGGTTCTGTCAGGATTGATTCTCTCTCAAGTCTTTAACAAATTTTATCAAATTACTATATTATATCATAAGACTAAGTTCTCCTTGCCTGACATTGCCCTGCAGGCATCACACTATTGTTAGAAACATCAGAATTATGCAAAATAATTTGTGCAAGGATTGGTGCAGGTTGAACAAAACCGTTATTAAGACTTCAATACGAAAGTGTTCTTCTTCCAAATTCACTTCAAATCCATGACCATTTGCACATGAAATGTACTCCATCATCTACAATTATTATCCCAGGTTCTGGTTGATCAATGGAATAGAGAAAGAATATCCAACATTACTTGACATTATAAACAGTTCTGACATTATAGTTCTGACATTTGAATCTTTTATGTCCTTAATAAAAAAATTTTTAAAAAAATAAAATGATGTATGAGATTGCTGGTGCTTTGAATTTTAAGCTCTTGTATTTATTCATCTTTGACACATAAATATGTCACTGTCAGTTTTCTCACATCCAGACTTCAGAAAGTCACTTTTCTTAGTCTAATGCTTTTGTAATTAAAGCCTGGGAGGGTGGTGTCCTTCAGAACTGGTTTTACAATACTTAAAATAAAATGGTCCAATCTAAGCAGATTGGGCATATGGAAACAGCTGTATTTGGGATTTTTGATTTTAAACTAACGAAGTGATAGACTTGGAAAAATAGCTACTATCTATGTACACTGACACCTTTTTTTTATAAGTGTATTTTAAAAAGACTATTTCCTTTTAAATTCACCTAATTTTTCTGCGTAACTGTAATTATATGAAGTGAATTACCAATTCTGTGAGAGTTCTGTGTTGCATTAAAAAACAATGTGTGTAAGGAAATTCTTGGCCAAATTTTGTTAGACCAAATTAAGAAGGTGTAGATGAAATGCTCATTTCCTACACTAATCTAAAATCATTTAGCAGAAACCTGTGTAATTAAGAAGCAAGTATTTGTGTATTTTAATGTAAACACTGTGGCACATCATTTCAAAAATTATTTATCTATAGTAACTCCACATTTGCAACTATACATAAGATTCTAACTAAATTTTTTTGTAAGTTGATTGACATACATTTCCTTTGATGACTTAAACACAATTTGATAAACAGCTGCTTGAGATAAATGCGATATGGCCATAACTTCTATCTAAATTTGTCAACTGCTCATCAAGTGTATCAGTGAAATCAGGTGACACATGGAGATCCTGTCAAGTGTGACCCCTCCTCCCCAAACCTTGTTCTGAAGCAACAGGAAGCTGCAGCTCATCGTTCTGGCTGTGATTTGTAGTCACGAAGGTATACTGCAAGTTGACCTGACTATCAGAATGCCTGTTGCTGGTTGAACAGAGAGCAGAAAAGGACAAAGAGAGCCCAGTGTCAGTGCATGTTACATACACATCTTAGCAAACCCTTCAGTGGCTTAGGGCATTGCTGACCTGATGATCCTGAGGGCAGCTTGTGCCCACAGGGTGCTTTGCTTAGAAGCCCTGCATGGGAGAGAAAAGACATTATAGCACATGCTCTCAAGAAGTGTCTTTTGTCAACAAGATTGATGCAGATGCCAGCTGTGAGCGTCTGGAGAGGCTGGACTGCCTGCATCATCATCAGGCTTTAATTAAAGACAGATGTGCACTGAGAATAGCTAATCGTTTTGTCAATATATTCACCTTGGAAAGAATCACAGGTTTCTCTCTGTGTAGCTGGCTGAGCTTTGCCAATCCACAGGACAACTGATAGTTTCTCTTCCAATATAAGCTCTTTTAATATTAAGAAATTCTTATGACTTTATGTTTCATTGCAGCCAAACTGCTAGGGGTAATTAGCCCAACAGTCTCCTTTTTCAAACAATTCCTAGTTGTCATAAAACTATCTCCTTTTCTAGTTGCTCAATATGCTAAGAAAATAAATAGGTTCATTTGGGTTTTTTCTTTTTCCTGAGAATATGGAATATGAGTATTCAAAGCCACAAGCAAACTGCTTTCCTTGTAGAGATGACATCAGCATTAACAGGCAGGATTAAACCTTGCGCTATATTTATGCATCCATGACAAAGTGGGATGATAGCTTTCTGTGATGTGGAAGAGATCTCATAGCTGAATTTCATTTTTGCTCTTATGTAAGATTAGCTGTACCATACAAACCATAACAGCTAAAAACTCAGCTAAATACTCGAAGCTGGAGTTCCCTGCATGCAACGGCATATGTCCATTTACTTGATAAAATTTTTCACATGGAAAGATTTCTAGAAGTCTTGCATGATTATAGAACTTGATGAAGATAGCAGGGAGGGATTTTTAAAATCCATTCTGAAAACTTCTGCTAAATATGGTAGAATATTCAGAGGGCTGGGCAATCACCAACAGTATGAAGTTTAATGAGGGCAAGTGCTGGATTCTGCACCTGGGATAGGGCAACCCTGGATGTAGGTACAGACTGGGGGGTGAGATGCTGCAAAGCAGTGCTGTGGAAAGGGACCTGGGGGTCCTGGTCCATGGCTAGTTGAACATGAGTCAGCAGTGCCCTGGCAGCCAGGAGGGACATCCCTGTCCTGGGGGGCATCAGGCCCAGCATCGCCAGCTGGGCAAGGGAGGGCACTGTCCCGCTCTGCTCTGCACTGGGGCAGCCTCACTTTGAGTGCTGGGGACAGCTTTGGGCGCCACAATAAAAGAAATATTAAACTATCAGAGAGTGTCCAAAGGAGGGCTTAGTGAAGGGCCTAGAGGGGAACCTGTCTGAGGAGCAGCTGAGGTCACTCATCCTGTTCAGCCTGAAGAAGAGGGGAGATCTCCCACAGCCTGCAACTTCCTTGTGAGGGGAAGAGGAGGGGCAGGAACCAATCTATTTTCTCTGGTAACCAGGGATAGGACCCAAGGGAATGCCTTAAGTTGTGTCAAGGGAGGTTTAGGTTGGATATTGGGAAAAGATTCTTCCCCCAGAGGGTGGTCAGGCACTGGAATAGGCTCCTCAGGGAAGTGTGGTCACAGCACCAAGGTTGACAGAGCTCAAGAAGCAGTTGACAATGCTCTCAGGCACAGGGTGTGACTCTTGGGGACGTCCTGTGCAGGGCCAGGAGCTGGACTTCAGCTACATGGATCATCATTGGACTATGTGGATCAACCTGAAAAGTGACATCTTCTGCTTAGGCCTGCACTGATTTTTGCCTTACAGCAGCCATGTGAGAGAAGAGTCAGCCATGAAAGGTAACTTAGACAGTTAATGTAAAGGTGTTGCTGTATCACTACTTAATTTTTATTTCCACCTCCTCTGCCGTAGAATCATGGAAGTGTTTGGGCTGAAAGAGATATTAAAGATCACCTAGTTCCAAATCCCCTGCCTTGAGCAGGGAACCTTCCACTAGATCAGTTTACTCAGAGCCTCATCCAGCCTCATCTTGAACATCTCCAAGGACAGGGAGCCCACAACCTGTAAGAAAAATTACGACACATTGCAAGGCAGTTTTTACTGTGCTTAAAAACAACACTGTATTGAAACAATAACTTTTGAGTTGCTGAACCATCTGGCTCCAGTTTGAAAGTAAGGCCTGAATTTTTTGTCTCATTTCAAGCTGCACTGTTTACAAAAACTCATGTCCTATGCGGAATACTGGAAATGCTGGGAGGGAGGACTGGATGGAGTCATAAAAAGACCATAGGAGAAAAAAAAAGAAGGGTAAGAAACCTTAAAAGGGAAAAGAGGTAGCAAAGATCAGGCCTCATCAAAGGAATATCATGATGTGACAATCTCTGTCCCTAAGAGACGTATTCTAAAGGGAAGTCTAAATGTGAAAGTATGGAAAAGAGGAAAAGGAAGAAGAGACTGAGGCTATGGAGAGGCATGTTCATGTTCTCTGCCTCAGACAATATCTGACAACAAGTGCACAACAAAACCAGAAAGTATATGGTACTTAATCTGAGGGTCTGTCTGAAATTTGGATTTCCTTGCTGCCCTAATGGAACTGAAAAACTTCCAACAATGCACTGAAGGTAAAGCTCAAAACAGGTCAGACACACTAGCCTGTCATCTCTTTATCATCTCCTGCACAAACGTATGCACTAAAATTGTCTTCTGAAATTTTCTAGCATTCAGAAGAAATCAGATTTGTAATGTTACAAATAAAGACTCTGAAATAGCGATAACCTGCCCAGCAGTTTCGTCAGCACTGGTACTGCACCTGATTTCTCAAAAACCAAGGGAACTAACCACTCAAGATGTCTTCTCTTTATTCGCTGAGAACGTTCAACAGCTCAATAAAACAAAGGTACTTTTCATTGTTCCTCTCTAGATTATTTTCATTAGCTGTGCAAGTTAGCAACCAATGTGTTGGCATGCAGAATTTTCCATGCTGTGGAAAACTGCTGTTTATTTAGGAAACACAGTAAATTCTTCCTCACAAGTCACTACATGACCTCTGAATGGCAACTGGCAGCTGAGTCTGAGCAACTGACATAAAGAGAAAATGGTTAGTATTTTATTCTCCTATCCCATGAGCCATCTAGTCACTTGCACATACACAGCAATTACAGATGTTTTAAATTTCACTTTTCCTGGAAAACTCAAAGTACACTCAGAATGATAAATGAATATGAACTTATAGTCCATCTGTGGTCCCATATAAGTCAATGATCCCATTGATTGCAAACCAGAACAGAATTTCTTCACTTAACATCTAAGAATATATGAAATTCTTTATTTATTCAGACTCCTATTAACCTTTTATGTAGCACTTTTATTAACCTTTTATGTATTTCTGTGGGCTACTGCTGAAGAATGCACGGAAGGAATGAAATAAGTATTTTGAAAACACTTTTTAAAAACAGGTGATGTATTAGAATAATGATCATCTTCCTTTTAAAAACCAATGAAATATTCATGGAAAGGGTTGACACAGTTTTGAGGGTATTAAAAGAGACTAAACTCCCATCAGGCTTCAGGCACAGCTTTTCATTCTTACAATCTATTCACATGCCCCTTCCATCCTTGTTCCCAAAGCAATAAAAATTATGTGGGTTTTTTCTTTTTTTTTTTTTTTTACACTTGGAGCATACCTCCGGCACTTAGCCTTAATGGTTCTGGACAATATTGGAAGAGTTTGCACTTTTCCTTCTCTTTTTATTTAAATTACAAATATTTGACAAACTGCTTCTATCCTGGAGGATTTCAAATCCCCTCAGATTTAAAACACAGCTCACTTTTAAAAAGCTGCTAACAGAAGAAAAAGTTGAACATTTGCAATTAAACATGTTTTTATTGTTCTTATTATACTAAGGGTGCTCATATCAAATGAGAATCTTTTTTCCCTTGTCCTCGTTTATTTTTTAATTAGGTCAGTCTTCCCTTTCATATCCCGTTCACCAGCTCAGCCTCTAATGGCAGTGTCAGTTAGCAATCAGCTCCTAGGAAAGAATATAATTAATTTACTCATCTTCTAAATCATGAAAAAAACCACAAAATACACCAAAAAATCCAATCTTTTTAAGGATCAATCAATTTTTTTCATTATCGAAGATGGTGAGATTGCCAAGTACCCATGTTAGGAACTGCTTTTTCCTAGCTCGTCAGCAGAAAGAGGAAGTTCTTGTAGTGGCAGGTCAGCACATGAGACCCAGCATCTTGAGAAGCTGATACAAAAAAATCAAGCAAAATAAATGCATAGTGTTGCTCCCCAAAAAGGGAAGCTCCCAGAAAGATGTGTTCTGTCTGCCAGGGTTAGTAAATGCCTCTGGAGAACACAATTATAAATCTTAATTTGCTATTTCTTAGTGGTGTTGATTGCTGTAGAAAGCACATGTGTGCCCACTCAGATACAGGACGTGTTCTGCTGTCACCTTCACAGCCTTCTCTCTAGAAAAGTGCCAGATGGAGAGAAGCCAAATGTGCACAATAGGCAAGAAGCAATTGCCAGGATTAAAGGGAAGTGCTAATCAATGATCTTAAAACAAAAGGAGGATGGACATGTAAGAAATTACTGTCCTGCAGGTATAAAAGTTAGGGGGTAACAGTCCAACCAACCATAGAATCACACAATCATGGAGTGGCTTGGATTGCAAGGGACCTTAAAGATTATCTAGTTACAGTGAGTACCACACAACCTGGCCTTGAACACTTCCAGGGAGGTTCACAGCTTCTCTGGGCAACATGTTCCAGAGTCTCACCACCCTCACAGAAAAAAATTTCTTCTTAATATCTAATCTAAACCTGCCCTCTTTCAGTTTGAAGTCATTCCCCCTTGTTCTGTAACTACCTGGCCTCGTAAAAAGTCTCTCTCTATCTTTCTTCTAGGCACCCTTCAGGTATTGGAAGGCCACAATTAAGTCACCTCAAAGCCTTCTCTTCTCTAGGCTGAACAATCTCAATTCTCTCATCTTTTCCCCTAGAAAATGTGATCCATCCCTTTATGATTTTGGTGGCTCTCCTATGGACTCACTGATTGTTCATGTCTTTTCCCTGTTCCCACTGTTTTGGTCTGCTTGTTGCTGAGGTGGGCTTTTCCCCTCCAAATCCTTTCTGCTTTCTTCTACTTGTCCAAAGTACTACTGCAAGATCAAGGGAGAGGGAATCAGACCCTGAGAACAAGCAGGAGGGGACAGATAAAAATGGCTTTTCAGCATCTGGGGAGTAGCTTTGTAACAGAGAAAACTTTTTACTTACGTATGTGCTACTTGCGCTGCTTGGTTTAATTTCTTTCATTTCTGCTTTGCATTAACATTCAAGGCACACTGAGAAGAAGAATCCTATTTTTTACTGAAGAGATATAATCAAGCATCCTTTCCTATATATCTAAAACAGAGACATCTGGAAATAAGAGCCATGGTGCAAGGAGGCCTTGTGACACTATTCCCATGACAAGGCTCTACTAATCACTGAGAAGCATTTCACATGTTGTGGTAATTTGCAGTAAAAGCTGCCACAGATGGTGTTAGTTAACTTTTGTGGAGTTTGTGAGATTAGTATTTGGCTACAAGACTATCTCCACATGTTTCTATGATACTGAAAAGAGTGCAGAGAGAGCAGTCCAAATAATCACAATTTTTTCTTAAAGGAGATTTTGTTGAGGCTCATTATCATTACAACCTCTGTAGTAATATGGGGACCAGATGCAGTGAGCTGTATAAATCCAGCCCTAATTTCCCCTCTATAAATAATCCTACTAGATATCTGTAAGTGATGCCTGATTGGCTGTTGTTTTTCCACATGCTGCTAATCCATGTAATCCTTTAAAACACATAAGCAAAAGGTACAACCCCTTCACTTGCAGCTCCTTTGCTCCCTCCCAGCACCCTTCTCCTTGCTGAGACAATCTTACCCCCCGACCTCACAGTATAGGTCTGTGTTGACCTTACCAGACCTCCTCTAATCACAGAGGAATGTCTAAGCAAATAAATGTTAACTTCATGCATCATAAGGGAGAAAAAGCAATACTTTTGTTTTCTTTCTAAATTATTTGATTTAATTGTGCCAAAAAGCAAACTGAATCTTTAACTGAGCATACTGGGTTAAGTGATGGGGAGCACAACATTCATCTTGTCAAAGCAGCACAACAAACACATACAGAGCAAGCTCATAGTGACACAATAGGCACTCGGGGTGCTGGGTGATGTCAAGGACCATGGTATAACAGTGTAGACTGGGAACGTGTCCTCAAACGGGGCATTTCCAAGCACAGGTTCCATTAGGAGGCACTGTACTGGCTTGTGTAGCAGGTGTACAGCTGGAGCTAGGGGCACTCTACTATGAATCCATGAGTGTCAGACGCAGGATTGGACAAGTGAATGTAGGCAAGGGGCCTCAGGACGCAACACTTCTGCAGAGCCCTGTGCTCTGGACTTGCTACTTTGACTGTTTCCTTCCCAGATAAATCATAAGAAGAATTAGTTTATATCTTCTTGGTTGGTTTTGTGTTGCTTATTTTTTTTCTCAAGTAGGGAAACGTTGCTCCTTCTTCTTATCTTGAGAAAAGAGCCTCCATGCATCCACACTGTGGGCATCTGTTGATTGCTCAAGGAGGTTTTCAAGGCTTCCCCTGTTCCTCTTGACCTTGCTCCTAATTGTATCTACCTGCACCCAAGCTACCCCTACCAAGGCATCACAGGTTTTTATTTTCTACCTAGTACTTGCTGCTAGGTCTTTTATCCCTTTTGATTTTTTCTTTTTTTTTTTGCACCCCAATTCTTCAGCTACCTTCACACAGACCCTGTCTTAATTTTCATGTATGAAATTTCCTTCCACTTTCTTGAAGAGCTCTCACAGAAGAAGGCAACTGAAGGGTGGGGCAGAAAGAGGAAGGACAGAAATTCAGAACTCCATGCACCAATGCAACTGTCCTTTGCATCTCAGAAGTGACAGGCCAGACAAAGAAAATTGAAGCCCGTGAGTCCAGACAGGTTTAACTCATTCTGCAGTTCACAGTCATCAGGAGTCAGAGCTCCGAGACAATCAGGACACATCTGGAAAGCTATGCTGCCCACTGACCTTGTAGCCATGAATTCTTACAAGCTTTACAAAGGGGGAAGGATGCACAGCACACCCTTTTTTGTGTAGGATATAAGTCAATTTTACAACACATAGGTGTACATGCCGTAACTCTGACTTAGCCAGGTACACATACAAGAATCCCTGAAAACATAGCAGCATGTTTGAGGACTTCCTGGTGTGTAGAGATGGTGTCCATGCCCTGTGTAACCCTACCATCCTTGCTAATGCTGCAGTCTCAGTTATTTGGAAGCCACTGAGATACTGCTGCCCTGGCTACATTCACATCTCCCTTTGCAGGGCAGACCCAGCAACACTTGACTTCCACAAAGATTGCCACAGATGTAAGAGAAGCAGAGGATTGAAAGCAGAAGGGAAATAGCTCAGACATAGTTCTACTTTGTTTTTGTTCTCCACAGCAGTGAGCTCAGCTTAGAAAGGTGTAAGTCTGCACAACCACAGCCCAGAAAAACAATTTCCTGTTTTCTCCTGCAAACACTAACTTCTGCTCTTTAACCCCACAGAGCCTCTATAACCAGACACTGCCACAGCACTTGTACCATTCTGAACATGGCCTTTCACTCCCTGCATACAGTAGTTCTCTCAGGCAACTGTAAATGTTTATGAGCAGTTTTCTAATAAAGACATAGACACATCCTTGCAATTAAACCAATCTTTTCTAGCTAAGGAATCAATAAAATTTCATCTGATTTGAGGGATCAGGCATATGTTGTTCAATCATGAATACCAAATATTTATTCTGGCCACTTCAAAAATACCTTGTGGGCTAACGTTGGCTTGGCCAGCTCTTTGCTAAAAAATTGCAAATGAGAAACATTCAAGAAATCACGGCTTGTTTGTGCATAATTTGTACACTTGGTGCAAAAAGTGCCATGTATCTCAGCTAAATCATTTGCAATGAATAATTCCACCATTCAGCACAGATGCTAAGCATTGGAAGTTTACAGAACATTATGGAAATGTATCTTCCATCCTCAGGAGATGGGAGAATTTTAATTCCTGGCACTGAAGGCAGGCTTGAATGAGAATATGATTAAACTTTTATAACTGCTCGATGTTTTCTTGGCTCAATCAATATTCTTTTCAATAAGCCCTTGGCCTGTTTCGGAAACACTGCCAATATTTGTTGTTCAGTAAATAGGGTTTTATTCTTCATTCCCACTGATCTGATCAACAGAATGACATTGATCACAATGAGTGCTGTGTTCAAACATTTTAAAACAATTTAGTCTGCTCATGCAGGACAGAGGTTAGGCAGCAGTGATGATTACAGCACATCTTTTAGTGGCCTCTGTTACAGATGAATGTGCTTTTATATCACCTCCAATGTATCTGTCTGCAATCATCCATTTGTGCAAGCTGGCAGGAACGAATGGGGTCACACACAGTGGCTGCTTCCTTTCCTTCAAAGGCAGATCGAAAGGGACACGACAGGCTGCCTCAGGAGGACCGGCATCCAGGGGGGAGATCCTGAGCCTTCCATACTGATGTCTGTGGCAGCACCCAGGGGAATTGGCTATGACTAGTTAGATGTTAATACTGTCAAGCAGGGGGATGCTAGACCAGAATTTAGGGTGCGCTTACAGCCTATTCACCGATGAGCCAACAGCATGCCCACAACCTTGGGCAAATCACTTAGCTCTGCACCTTGGGTTTTCTGTCTATCAAGGCAAGGTTAATAATTCTTGCCATGTTTTGTGAAGCACTTTGATATCTATGCAAGAGAGAGGCATGATGTGACTGTTGAGTTGTGGCATTTGTTCAGCACGTTGGTGACACTCAGTCCTTTGCCAACCCAAGCAGGAGCTACAAAGCTACTTCTACAAAATGCCAGAGAGAGTAAAGAGTTTGGAGCAAAAGTCCATCCAGACAGTTTCAACAGATGCTGAAAACAGAGGACAGTGGTGAGTAGTGAAAGGGACAATAATCGCTCATTCCTTTTCAAAGAAAATTCTCATCCTTTGCTTCAATGGCAATACAATCCTATTAGGTCAGATTCCTGAGCATTGTGCCCTGAGCCCTAAATTATTAAAAATTACTTTTGTTCTCACTTCTGCATTTCCACACATGATGGAAAAAGGATTGACCATTTCATGGTGATTGTTGTCCTAGTAATTGCTTATTCCTCTCTTCACAGACAGGGGAGGTGAACTTGAGACCTGTCTTTATAAATGAGCTGGCAGTCAGACACCACATTTCCGTGACCAGAAGGCTTCAGAAAAAACAGGTTATACAGCAGAAATAACCTGCTGTAGGCTGAGTCCTGCCAGCAGCCAGCCTCTACAAGCACCCCAGGACAGGGGAGAGAAAATGAAGAGAAAACGTAAGAAAACTGAGGAGTCAAGGTAAAGACATTTGAGTAAGTGACGGAAGGGGGAAAACAATCCTGTGAAAACTAAGTGATGCACAGCCAATGACTCACTATTGCCCACAAGAGAAGTCTCCAAGCAATGGCCAACATGAAAGAAAAAAGCCCTCATTTTCTTCTTCCTCCACCCCAGGTTTTACTGCTGAGCATAGCATTGTACGGCATGGAATATCCCTTTGATCATTTCAGGTCAGACTTCTTATTGGGTCCCCTCCCAACTTCTTGCACAGGTCCAGCCTACTCATACTCAGTGGAGTCAGGGAAGAGCAGCACAGTGGGGAAAAAAGCAAAAGCCTTGCGTTTGTAATCACTGTTCAGCAATAGCCACACAATTCTTGTCTTACCAACACCACTTTCTTTAGCCACAAACCCAAAACTTAGCACAAAAGGGCTGCTATGAAGAGTTAGTTTCATCCTGGCCAGATCCAATACATCAGGACCAAAACAATGAAAACAGCGAAGTCCCATTCTGGCAGAGGAATGATTAGACTGGAACTAATAAAATTACTCCCAAACAAAATTACACACGCTCTTGACAACTGGGGACAGTACAAAGCCTTCAGAAAACAAGCAATCCAGCAAATGCAGCCTTAGAGCTTGCTCCAAACATGATTCCAGCAGGCCTGCACACAATTTTCAGAAATAGGGACCTAAATAATGTTATTCAGCCCAGGACTGTGTTTGGAAGCAAAGTTTTTGACTTGACAAGCAAGATTTTTGATGTCTTCCTGATGGCCAAGCGTGGTTGGTCTTTTTTTTGTTTTCTTTTCTATTATATAAGCAGAGTTATGGAGTGGTTGGGTGTGTTTAATTATGATAAGGTTTGGAAACATTTGTCTCTTTAACAGACACTCATGCAGGGACTATGCATGATTTTTCTTCTTATGTGAAGAAACTAATTTATGACTTTGGATGGAGCTGTACGTAAGAAGGAGTTAAAATAGTGCTTTCTCTCCTGCCTCTTGGAGAGCAGGCTCCTTGCAGAGGGAATGATACAAAGTGCCTGCTGCAGCACCTGGCCTGTGCTGACTCTTTTACTGTGGTGTTTGCCTGGGATGCTCACGCTTCCCTTTTCCACAGCTCTCCTGCATGCCTACAGCTACACCCCCCTCCACTCTCCTCAGTGCTTTTTTTACAGTCTCTGAATCTCTAATTATATTCACTGGCTTGACACAAGCTGAGCTGCTCAAAGCTTTCTGGAAAAGAGCAGTTATTTTATGCTTTCATGCTCCCTTGGTCAAAGAGAGAGAGCAGCATACAATCCGGAAGAAATATACTGAAGAGAGAGGAGTTTGTCATTTCTATAGTCAGTGTCATGTTTTGGCTGTATCTGAAGATCAACATCTACTGAAAATAGATGTGTAAATGGCTTTTTATATGGTTCTTCAGAAGTTGCTTTCAGAAAATTATTTATTATTCCAGATGCCTAGGTAGTCAAGGATACAGACTAACTGGAGAGAGTTCAGAGCAGAAGAGTAAAAATGATCACTTAGTGCAGATGTTTTATTTTTTTTTTAAAGTGATGAAAAGATTAAAGGGATAAAGTAGAGCTTGAGGCTGGACTAAATGATGAGCTGGGGAGGACGCAGGCCTCTCCAAATATGAATAAACACCATGAATAAAACAATTACGCATAGCAGTAAACCACAGGGTAAACAATGAGACACACAACTCAGAGCCACAAATTATTCTTCTAAAAGTCGAACTAATCAATGAATAGTTGAAGTTAACTCTTCTGTCAAACATTTCTGCACAGATCTACTCAACGGAAAAGCAGAAGATGTAGAGCTTGGATAGAACAGAGGATGAGCTTCTGGTGTTACACAGGCACCAAAGAAGTTCTCTTCTTGAAATGTGTTTCTTTCTTGAAATGAATTCTCTTTTCTAGCAAAACATGGCACAATGTTCACTGTTTATTTAGTCATAAGATTAGAAAGATGCTGGCTGTCTTCACACCATAGGAAATTTCTTGCTGACAGTAGTGTGCCCTTTCCCGGTGGCAGAGCAAGGGTGACAACCTAAAAACCAAGACTCCAAAGTCTGGCTGTGTAGTGCCTGTGGAACCAGGACACTTTCATCTCCCCACTGGCACAGCCCGAGCTGCTTCCTCATGGCACATAGCACAACCACACCTTCACAACCCCGGCATCCCCACCCAAATGAGGACTACAAACCACTGTTCCCAGGACTCAGCTTATTCATGGCTTCAGAAATGGTTTAATGATTTATTAAGTATCTTTACTGGAGCAGAACCTGAGACAGGGGTTTTGTTAAGCCTGGTGCTGCACATAAATAGAAGACAAATGGGAAGTCTCTGTTAATTTATGACCTCAACAAGGGATGAAAAGCAGCAGACACAAAAAGGACTACAGAAGAGTGTTAGAAAAGATAGGCCATTCTGGTCACAAAAGACAAATTAACAGATGCTACTTCCTATACGGCTCTTACATCAGGGTTTTTACACTATACCTCTTCCTTGTTTTCTTTCTGTAGCTTGTCAACAGTTTGATCCACGACCTTGCTTTGCAGTCCACATAAATTTGCCAAAGCATTAGCTATTCTTTGTTGACTTTGTGGTTCTTAAGGTCATGCAGTTTGAAATTTTTCAGTTACACATTTTCAAATGTACCAGTTACTGCTGGTTTAGGACAGTTTTCATGCACAACTGCTGAATGTCACTCTCATTTTCTCCTACGGGTGGTAAAAGAAATTTTTTGCACTTGAGTGCTCCTGTCACTCTACTGAGGTGTACCATGAATTCAAAACAGGCAAAAGCAACTTCTGGATAAAACTGAAATAACTGGATCATACCCTTGTTTACCTAGGTTGGTGATCACCTCAAATATAAAATAAGTCAGGGACTATTTCTATTATTTGTAGTATAAAATTACACAGTAAGTAATTAAAAGACATTAAGGTTGTAAAGTGAATGAGTCCTGAGCTAGGAAATGTCAGAAGAAAGTAAGTAATCTCATTCTGTGTTCACTGTATTTCAGGCTTCAGTTATGAAAGCACTGCAAGGGGATCACAGAACACCACAACAAAGGCCATGATGACCCAAAACCCTCCAGTGAAAAAACAGAGATACTCTGATTCTTTTTTCCCCATAAGCAATTTAATGATGCATTTTTTTCCCATATGATTAGCACTTTGAAATAGTTAGTAACCTGTTATTTCTTTTTATCCTTCTTTAAATGTGGGGATCCAGGTCTCATTCTCTACACACCATGTAAAACTTGCCCTGAATATGTATAGATTTACTTGTCTACCAATAAAATCCCTACTACTATTCCCAACTATGCCAATATTTTACCATGTTGAAAGTATCACAGAAATTATATTTCATCTATTCAAGGGAGTAAAGTTAGTAGTATATTTCACCTATGGGAAAGGAAGGATTAAAGGGACTTGCTTCAAACTACTGAGGGCCCACCAATTTTGTCAATCTGTGATATAGAGATTCTAATTTATTCAGGGTAGTTACACTTTTTTCTCCCCATTTTTAAATCTTAGGAAGTTTATATAAACTCTGATATATTCAAAGCACAGCTTCCATCAAAGTAAATATAAAGAGAAAGCATTGAGAGCTTCTGCAAATGTATTCCCAGGTATGTATCAAGAAAATAACAAGAAGTTAGGTGATCCTCAGTGAGATTCTAGGTTTTTTAAGAAGGTTTGTCCTGCAGTCATCCTGGTGGGAGTAGAGTGACAAATGTAGGAGCGGGATCTGGTTTATCACCTTGGAATTATGACACTCATCTTTTCTCTTCCTGCAAGCTGAAATCAACATTTCAGTACTCTTTTAGCTGGCTTGCTCACCACACACATGACTTAACCACTGAGCACAGTATTTCATGCAGTGGTGGCAGAAAAATCATACCCTGAAAAAGGGTATGGCCTCAATGAAGAACCAGAAAAAGGGTAAGACCTGCCAGAAACAGGGTAAGGCCTTAGTGCAGAACTTGTCAGCTGTGAAAACTTCACAATCACACACTAGTAAGAATGCTTAAATCTGGATGAAACGATGTATTTTTCTGAAGTCCTGCCATTTAAAAAAATAACGTTTATTACAACTAAATAAACGGTACATAAATACAGATCAGCTTTAAACAATAAGGGATTACCAAAACGCATCCGTCTTCTACATTACCAAAATGCCAAATGTTTTTGTAATGGGAGGTTCCAGGGAATCTGATGTGATGATGGTATTTTGCTTTGAAAAAAAATCTTTATTTATAGAAAATCAATGGTAACTTGAATAACATTGGGAAGGAACAGAATGCCCAGTGCAGTGGGCAGATACCGCTTTGGCTCTGCCAGTTCCACTCCTCCCCACAGGCCTCCAGCCCGCAGCCTTGGGGGACAAGCTGGCGCGGGACTGGGGTGGGCGTGACTGCCGGCAGTCCAAACTCCCCAGCTCCGATTCCTCTGGCCGTGTGTGCCGAATCCCAGAGAGAGACAAAGCTCTGTAAAGCTCTGCCCAGAGCTGCCCAGGCCGGAGAGAGCCCCGGCGCTTCTCCTTCCCCGGCGGCGGCGGCGGCTCACCCCGGCTGTGGAGCGCGGGCCTTGTGCCCAGGCGGCGCCGCGCCCCGCAACCAATGGGAGCCCGCGGCCGGCCGCTGCAGCCGGCCCCCAGCCAATGGAAGCCTGCGGCCAGCCCGTGCCGCCAACCCCGCAGCCAATGGAAGTCCGCGGCCAGCCGCTGTTGCCAGGTAGAACAGAGACTTGGAGGCGCGACTGGCCTGGCGCCCAAAGCCCAGACTTGGAGGCGGGGTGATCGGGCACTCAGCAGACACAGCGGCCAATCAGAATATAAGGCCCGCCCACCGCTCGCTTGGATTGGCTACAGCGCCGGAACTGATTTGAGCAAGAGCCAATCGGAAGCGGGGAGCGGGTGGTGGAGCGCGGTTTGAATTGGCGCGGGGTGGGAGCAGCCGGCCGCGCTGTGGCGAGCGTGCGGGGCGCGCCCGGCGGCGGCAGCGGCCTCGCGCCATGGAGCGGGATGAGGCCGTGCAGGAGGGGCTGCGGCGGAGCAATGCCCGCTTCATGGCCTCCATGAACAGCATCCTGGAGCGGGTGAGCTCTCGGGCCGGGGTGGCCGCGGGCTCCGGGCGCCGTCCTGAGGCGGGCGGGGAGGCGGGGACTGAAGGCAGTGGTACCGTCTGTGCTGACCCGCGCACTCCTGTGCTTTGGCCGGAGCGAGCTAACAAGAGCCAGCTCCCGGAATGCAGCCACAAAACGGACTGCCGGTGTTGGATAAGCGACTTAATCCCAAGTGCGCGTTGACTTGATGGTGCCCTTAACCCCGATTAGGTCGCGTTAGACGGGGGGTTTTCAATGAAAGTACGGAAAGGGGGGGACGCCCTCCGTGAATCCTCCTCCCCCGAGAGCCATTTTATGTCAAAGGTGTGGGAATGATCCCCCTCCGTGCCCCGACGCGTGTGTTTATCCCGGCATGCGGGCTTTCCTTTTCAGGAGATGTTTTGTGCTGCCACCGGGCTAAGTCTGGCTCGAGGAGGTTTTTCTCGTCCGCTGCCACGCTGGATATTTTTACATGCCAATGAGCTGTTGGTCTTTGGTGGGGGCTGCTTTTAGTCACTGCAGAGGAAGCTCGGGTGAAACTGTAAGAGAGCTGCTTTTGAAAACTCTCTGGAGCGCTGGTTTGGCACTGGCTGGCTTACGCCTTGAGGTGGAATGGCTCGCACACATGCTTAAAATATACCGGTTTCCTCTAGGAGTTAATAGTTCCAGATTGCTGACTTCTGGCTTTAGCCAATAAAACAACATACAGATAACTTCATGTTTTGGATAAAATAAAATTGTTCTAAAAACAGTACGTAAAATACACATTAAAAACGTTGCTTTGATGGTTTGTTCTAATATTTAATGCTTCTTTTTATTTAGTATAATCATCCTTTTGAGGATGACTTTCTTGTTTCCATGGATACTCTCACTTACGATACACCTGACGGTAAGAACTTCTTAAAGCTAAAGTGTTTGCATGCTGTATGTTTAGACTTAGTGAGGCATGCAAGTGTTGACAGCTATAGAACGTTCAAGTACAACAGATACTGAATTTTGTTCACTTAGGTATGACATTTCATATGTAGGCTTTGGTATAATACCAAGAGTTTACTCCTGTGTGCAGTTTTGCATGCTCCATTTTAAACAAGACAACCATTATTAGCAAAGTTCAGGATAAAAATGGGTCATGTTTGGGTGACTTGTAAGAAGAACCAAAATGGAGAAGACTGAGAGGAAGCAAAGGAATGGAGATTTTAGCAGGAGTTGATATGCATGAATAGATTGTGTATTTTCATCTCCACTTAGTATTCTGAATACTGCTCTGACAAATTTCTGTAATGCCAAATATCGGGGTGGAGGAGGTAGACAGTCTCTTTAACTTTTCATTGACTGTTCCCATGTGGTTAGCATAAATCTACACCATGTGGGCCCGTGACAAAATTTATCCAGTCTTGCATTGTAATGGTTGATCCATTACAGAGCAATAATGCTTATGGAAAGCTTATTGAGGAAAAAAACCATATTGTTTTAAAATGTATTGCTCAGGGTTTTAGTGAGACCTATGACTTAGTATCTTGGTGGCTTTTCTGGGAAATGAAAAGTTCTGGCAGGTTTTATTATCACTGAAGTGAGGATTATGGTACATAAATTGCCCTATCAGTTCTTGTAGCTTACACAAACACAGGAAGTACCAGCTGTGCACCAAAGGTTTTTACAGACTGGCAGGCTTGCATTTTGTATACATTGTGCATTGGGAAAGGGAGGAAACATTCATACAGTGCTGTAATAGACTGCTTTGGATTTGTAAAGGTTTGGTTATGCTTTTGGTTTAGTAACTTCTATTCAATATGGAATAAATATGGATTTCTGACATGTAGAGCCTTAATTATGGCTTTAACTAACCTCAGATACCATGTAGTCTGCATTCATGAAATAAAATCTAAAAACTTAAAGTATTTGCCTTTTTTCCCCTCTTGGTAGTGCATGGGGCTGTAATGCTCTTTGGGTTTTAGCTCAGTCTTGTTAGACTCAGCATGTGATTATTTTTTTGCTGTGCCTGACTTCTCAATTAATTTGAGTTACCATATTCTCATGGTTTGTTTTCCTCTAAATTTTTATTTCAGCAATTGTGGTGGAGACTGTTCAGATTTGATAATGCTTTGTTATTCTGTAGTATATTCGTCCTAAGTATTTGTTTGTTAGGGTGATATTCAGTATAGATGGTGTTATAAGAAAACCTGTGTTAATATTGTTACTTTTTTTATTTCTAGGACCAAAACAATGGGGACAAGTGTCAAGGAAGGATGTTAAAAAATGGAAGAAGAAAATATTTAAGGTATTTGATAATACAGTCATCCTATGCAGTTAAAATGTAGCAATACTTCTTTATATATGTATAGATAGAAAGGATTATATTCTAATCTTGCTGTGCCATGTAACATATTCAGAGGTATTAATGAGATCAACATCTGCTTTAAAATAGGGTTTTAGGATAGTTTAAGATTTTCAGATGCAATAGACTACAATAGATGACCATTTATCAGTGGTTAGTACAACTTGTAAACCAGGGGAAAGTTGTTTTTTTTTTTAATTGCTATCTGTTGGGAATGTGTATTTCTGGAACTCATCAGAATGTTTTCAGTAAAGTTAATGCATTGAATTAATTTCTCTTGGTTCAGGTAATCAGCTCTTAAATTCCACAGGGCTTCCTGGTTTCATCTTTAGTTTCTTTTTTTTCCCTTGTAAAACAATGCCAAAGTAATTAAAGAATCTTTGCAGTTTTACCACTCAGTGTGTCAGGTAAAGCCACTGCCTGTGCAGTGTGCCTTGGCAGTTAACACAGAAGCTGTTCTGAAGCCCACAGAGTAAGGGGATGAGGAATGAAATTCATTCTGAGGGAACAAGGGTGGATTTCATGGAGACCAAAAAGAGGCTGTATTTATGATTCCCTTTTCACTCCCAGTAATACCTTGAGCACAGTCTACTAAGCATTGCTGCACAAGTTTCCCAACTAAATCCATTAAGGACTGAAAGAGCAATCCTTTGTCTTAGCCTCTTATGTGGGCCAAGGTATGTTCTTACAGTGATTTTAGCAGCAACAGCATGAGAAAAAGTGAATGATCAGGTAAGTTTTGCTAGATACTTGTGGCTTTTCTGGTCAGGCCACAGGAAACCTGAGGAAATTGAATGGCTATGTAGTCGTGGGCTATACCAAAGTAAATAAAGGCAATGGTTAAAATAATTTTGGTATTCTAAGATTATTCTGACCTTTTTTTTTTAATTGCAGCATAATAGACGAAGTCAAAGGAATAGAGGTAAAGTGTTTAAAAAAAACCTCTGCTATAAATTATCTTGTCCAAAGAGTCTTGACTTAATAGAAGATATTCAGGTTCTATGCTAAACCCTTTAGGATACTCACTGGGTTTTGTGTGAGGAACCATGTAATAAATCAGCAATACTTATGTTCATAAGGATTCAGAAATGTAATTTAAAATGTTTAAGATGAATAAATACATTATAATTGATGGTGCTATCATAGCAAGTTGGTTAAAATAAGCTCCCCTTATCAATTAATCAAAGAGTTTTTTGTTTTTGTCAGATAATCATTGAATCTTAAAAAGTCCAACCCTGACTTAGGTGCATGTAGTGGAGAAATATGAATGTTGTTAGCTTTCTCAAAATTACTAGATAGGTAGGCATATTAAAAATATGTACTAAAAGAACCTCATGAAGTTGCATAATGAGCTATCAAACTTTAGCAGATTTTTCAGTATACTCAGTGAATCAGGCTGCCTCCAGGAAAAAATAACATACAGTTACTTCATTAGAAATCAAGTTTCAGGACAGAAATCAAAACAGGTCTGCACACCAAAGTGTAAATATGATAGTACTTAGGGGGGTGTGGGACATCTGAACATTTTTCTGAGCAGGAGCTGTATGTTCCAATAAAATATATATTTCTACTGGGATAAATGATGGGGGGGGAGAAATTTCCAGTGTAGTACAGTGAAGGTATGTTGGGCTCTATTCTCTCAAGGTTTTGAAGAGGGGTTTTTTGGTGTTGTTTTATGACATTCATCTGAGAAACTTTTATTCAGAACACCAGAGGACAAGACACTGCCTAACACCTCTCTTCCTCTACAATACCAAAAAATTTGTCTGTACAGTGGTCAGGTACAGGCTTTGAATCAGCCTAAGAAATTTAAATGTAGGGCTGGGAAATGAGTTTCAGATGGTCCGGGCCTTTACCTCTAATTGCTCCATTCAGCTGATAGGCCCAAGTAGTCAGCAAAAAATTTGCCTATAGTCTCTGGTAAAAGTTGGAAAGAAAGTATTTTTGAAGATACTTTGCTAATCTAATTCAAGACCTAAATGTCTTAGAAGCTCTTAAAAAAAAGGAGTTTACTTGGAGTTCTTTAATACTATGAAGTCTTGATCTAATTAATTTTGAATTTAGTGTTCTGCCTTACAGATGACATAGAGGAGCAGAAAAATGGATAATATACATTTTTCCAGCTTCTAATATAACTTGAGAAAAGTTTTTGGTATTTAATTTTATTTTGTTATCCAAGGGAAGAAATATTTAACTAAGTATTAAAGTTGGGTGAACAGCTTTTCTTATAAGAAAACAAGCCTGCATAGATTTGTGTTTACACATGTATATGTACATATTCCATACAAAATAGAATCTCATAGATCTTATCCAGCTTAAACCATATCTTGCTCTGACTTTTTTTATTTGAAGCCCAAAGGTACATGAGTAAGCATTTTAACTGTCTGGTTGTGGTTGCTATTGGCCTTTAAAAAATTAAAAAAAAAAACCACAAAAAAACCCCCACGCACCTAAAACCCTCAACCAAATAAAATAATTCTGACTATGGATTTATTAAAGCTAACATATAAATTTTACTTATTCATTTACTCTTAAGTGAGCCTAAGTGTTTTCAATCAAGATATATAAAGTTTTGTGCTATTAAGTGTAAACATTAAACTAAATACCTATCAATGAACCCCTCCCCTTGGAATATAACTAGTGTTGTTTTTTCCAAATCACAGTTCTGAATTTTGCTAGACTCGAGTTATACTATTTGAATAGAATGTCCAGCACCCTCATCAACTTTTACTGATTAAAATGGCAATCCTTTGAGTGGTGGGCTTTTTTTTTTCATGTGTGGCAGCTCTCAATAAGGGAGGACCAGGTATGTTAAATTTCAGCCTCCAAGAGAAGTGATATTTCTGTCATATTAGCCACTTAAAATGCTTTCTTTTCTTGAGAAATTTTTTTGAAACAAAACATCCTCTGTGGTGTTTCATAGACCTTGTTCAGTAAGGGATTTCAACTGGACACTACTGTGTCATTCTAATTCCCTGTGTTCCCAATCCAGATATATTTGGAAAATGCACCATGCAGCTTCCAAAAAAAATATATTCTAAAGGAAGCATTACTGTAGTATTTTGCAAAATAATGAGGATAGCCAGAGCCTTCTAGTTATCTAATAGGCTTTATAAATTTTATATGAGGGAGTGGTTTTATAGCCCACTGGTTGGAAAACTGTGCTTAGAATAATTATCAATGGTCTGTGTCCAAACTTGAGGGAAATATGGGGGATTTTTTTTACAGGATTTGTCCTGTGCGCATTATTGGTTTATACTTTATTTAGGTAAATAGTAAAAGAGGGTATACCCTTAATTAACTCTCAGATGATACCAAGTAAGGTTGACCTCTGAGAAAGATGTCTGACAAATTTGGGCTAAAACTTAAAGTAAAATTTTTTGTAATTTCATGCAAAGAAGTTCAAAGTAATAGACTTATTTGGGAATAATCAAATGCAGGAAGAGACAATTTTGAAAGCTGGTTGAGCCAGCCAAGGTCATCACACTCCGCTGTATAAATAGCACACACTGTGCTAGAAGATTTGCACAGGTGCCTTGAATGTAAAGCACACAAAACAGGTTTTCTGCACTGTTCAGCAGTGATAAAATGTGTGCCTGGAGTATTTTGGTTTGTGTTTCATAGTAGTGTGACTGGCTGGAGTGAGTCAGAAAAAGAAACCAATTACTAAAGCCACTGATAGGATATAAATAGAGAGAAAAATAAAAGAAATTTTTTTAAAAAAGAACAAGAGAGGCTAAAGACTATGACAGTAATAGAACTTTTTTTTCTCTCCTCTCTTTCATTCTAAGAAATATCAAAGCAACAGAGCAGTGATTTTGAAGAGGAACACTCAACAGTACATCAGGTATGGGCACCACTTTGCATCTGCTCTTACGGGGTGTTCCAGACCAGGCTTTAAGCAATCCATTGGAAGGTCTCCCTGGCCACCATAGAGGGGTTGGTACTAGACGATCTTTAGAGTCCCTTCCAAGCAAAACCATTCTATGACAGCCTCTTTGGGAAAATGGATTTATCTAGTCAAAAGCTAAGAAATTAGTTATGAGCAGGTGGTCCTGTACCATGATATCAGTCATGGATTTCAGCTGAATTATTAAGTTTATTTGAAGGGGGAGAGAGAGCAGTTGGAGATAGGCTTTTAACCATCAAGTGCCTTTTTAGTGAGGCAAAATGTAGGTATAACTTTTTATGTTATCATTTGTAAAATCTGTGTAGCCTAGAAGAGCTTCTTTTGACTCGAAGTAAGTTTGTGTATAGATTTCTTAATAAAGATGGTGTGATTTGGACAGAATTTGTGGAATGCAACTGTGCTTGTTTCACCACCACCATCCCCCCCAAAAAATGTAGTGAAAGCAGAAAATTCTACAGACTAATTAATATAGCTTAATCTACCAGGTATTAAAATTCCTTTCATGTGTTTTTAAGGAATCTTCTGAGAACTCTGGTGTGGATACATCTGATATAGGTGGGTTTTTTAAATTTACTACTTAGCTACCCTTCTTTTAACTTTTTGAGAAAATTGCAAATAACTTTTCCATCATTTTCTAATATAGTAAAGTTTGTTTTTATACATGTCCTGTATCCTTGCAGAAAGCAGAGAACAGGAATAGCAAGAGCCTGAGGTACTGGTAGTTCTATGAAATCAATATTCATATTCCTCTTAGAAATTTCAGTCCTGATTCCCTGATACCTTGGAAAGTCGATGTGGAATATGTTCAACTGTCCTTTCTTAATAAAGAAAGGAACAGTGAAATAAAAACCTTGGCCTAGGTGTCAGTATTTTATTAATAGTTAAAATAGGCACATTAAATATTAAGGGAGCAGTAAACAGAGGTTTGCAGTCAGTTGCAACAATTCTTCAGTAGTGTTTGTAAAGGTTTTGGCATCAATCTCGTGGCCAGCCTGCAAAGTTTTCTGGGCAAGTTTTGACTTTGTATTCCCGAATAATTATTTGATTAGATTAATTAGTGGCAACAGTCTTTGGTTTTTTTAAATATTTAAAACTGGTATTACTCAACATTTTTTGATTCTTGAGCAAATAAAACTTGAACTATCTTTCATAAATTAAACTATGTCTAGGTGGTAGCCAGCAGCTAATGGCTGAAAGAGCAGTTGCAGTAAAATATGTTTAGCTGGGGTTTAAGTATTCTGATATTAAGTTAGGTTGTTCATCTCCATAGCTGCCTCTGAGGTAAATGATTACTTCTCTGTTGAGGGAACTGTTTCCTACTATAATTTGAGAGGCTAATTTCAAATAACTATTTGAATGACAAAATAATTTCTGCCAATTTAGAAAGCATGACTTTTTTCTCAACCTGCTCAATGAAACAAGAAAGAAATTTCAGAGACATCTGTAGCTTGGCTTCTGTAAGTGTCCTTTGTCTTTTGCACTTGTGGGATAAATGAATGAAGTGCTTCAGACTCTGGTATCTTCACAGCAGCATACAATAATACGATTATCCACTTCTCCTCCTTCTCTTATGAGTGGTCTGCGAAGAGACTGGAGAGGATTTATAGAAACCTCTGTGAGTCCCAGCTGTCTCCAAATATTGCAAGATGTAGAAATTAGATTCTTAGAGATATGGGATTGGGTGCCTCACATAAAAAAATTGAGTTCACCGTGGTGTTTGGGATTTGGGGTTTTTTGTCTTTTGGGGTTATTTTCCAGGGCTTTTTTTTGTTCGTTTGGTTTTGGTATTTCCTTAATATATAAAAGGTTACAAATAGGGCATACTAACTTAAGAAAAAATTCTCTCTTTAGCTGTTTTAGCTAAAATTTTAGCTTTGGCAGGTGTTCTCTATTTTTAGTATTCATACAGAATACTTCGCACTTCTCAGTGAAGGCAGTGTTTCTTCCAGGTATTATACACTGTTTTTGTGTTGAAATTATGCAAAGCCTGTCTACAGCAGGTAAAAGTAAACTGGAACAGTTCTCACCTGGACCTACTAGTATTAGTCTGTCCTTAATAGGGAAAGTTAATAGGGTTACCGTCTTTGTTCTCACAGGAAGTAGCTTGGCAGAGTATATCTGAACAATTACTTGTATGTAGCAGGATACTATCACAGAAAAATGAATTTACTTGGAGAAAAGGATAAATAAATTGTAACTTAGGCAATAATAGTGTTTGGGTGCATCTCTAGTGAAATAGCTTTCTGTATTACAGGTTAAATTTTTGAGAGAGAAAGGTGGAAGTTTTCTTTTCTTCCTCTCTGTTCTGCCTTTGAGGTGCAAAGGTGTTACTGAATTTCCCTTTTGGCTTTTAAAAACACTTTCAGATTCCCTGAAGAAAATACTTTGTTCCATTCTGTGCTATGGCCCTCTGCCAATAACTGAAGTTCCAGTGATTTGAAAGTATGATTGACAGTGCATCGAATATATACTAGAATTAGTTTTTTGAGGATTCACACCTAGAAGAATATTCAACTTGTATGCAAATTAATTAATTTTATGATGAAAGCTGTTTTCTAATAATAATTTATAATTGGCATGATGGAGTTGACCATTCCTGGGCAACCACATGAGTGGTTCCCTTTATCTCAAGAACCTCCCATTTTTGTAGCAGTCTAGCCTGTTCATCTTGATGAACATTTAGGAAGCAATCTGACCGGTTTGTACGCAATTCTGCTGGAGGAAGAAGATTGGATGGCAGAAAGAGTAATAGCAATTTAAGAATAGTATGATGAGGCAGTGATCTGGTGGGTATCATAACTAAGATTTTTTTCACTCACAGTTTTCAGAGTTATTATCCTCTCCTTTTTCCTTCCCTGTGCTGAGTCCAGGGAAATTCAGAAATCAGGGCTTACAATGCAGTCATATATTTTATGATCCTGGATGACTGACTTTAGCTGATGATGAATTGGAAGGTCTGGCTACATCTAGTAAAAAAATATTTTGTTGCCTTTCATTCTCAAAAATACCCATAGAATACCTAAAAACTGAGTTAACAGATTTGGACTTGAGTTTTGATATTCTCAAGTGTGCCTTATTTGTCACTTTGTGAGTTCTAAGGTGGTCTTGACACTAGGAAGGTACTAAAAGGAAGTGTGATAGAAAGTCCTTTCTATCTTTGTTGGGATATTTAGGAAGGTAGTAAGAATTATGCATTAATGAATATGAATCTTATATATCAAGAAAAAAAGGAGCTTTAAAAATATTTTACTCTCTGAAATGTTTAAAATAAATCTTGAAGAAGTTGTTGCAAATAAGTTATCTTCGCCCTTCTTTGTTCCACTTAAGTCATTTATGAACCCACAAACCATGCTTTCCAATTGGAATTGCAATGGAAATGTAATACAGCTAAAATTTATAGTGTAGAAAACTATTTTCTAGAATGAAAACTGTAGTCAATAACTTACACAGTGTGTGTTTAAAAACATTTTTGTTTTGATTTTGAATTCAACTATATTTTATTTAATATTTACCTTCAAATTGCAGGTGAAGAAAGTGATATAGTTTCAGTAAGAAGAAAATTTGAAGACTTTCACCTCCAGGTAAAAATTTCATGTGTCTAGTATAATGTAATGCTTTTGTGTGTTCAACAGAAACTATTAACTATTTAAATAGTTTACACATGCCTGAGAAGTTGATACAGTCAGCAGAAGACTTGGTAGAGTCTGCATCTTAATGCACATTTTTAGCAAGTATAGCAAGTGAGGGGTTCAATAAATAATTGGTCATGAAGACCAATAAATGTGATGATATTGTCTTGGTAATACCAGTGGAAAGCCATACAAGTCTAGCATAAATAGGTAACATGATTTAAAACAAAAGGTAAATGTGAAATAATGGCTGCTATAACAAAAGCAGACCGGAATCTTCGGCTCTTGCTTCCCAAACTAGACTATGTTTGTCAGGACTACCCCGAGTATTTACACTGTTGAAGAAAAATATATCACCCATTTTGTATGTGCAGCCATTTTAATCCTGTGTTCTTCTTGCTCAAATACCATTACCAAAAATGGGATTTTGTTTCCTTACTTGTTTAGCATAGTGCTAGTGTCCTCTCTCTGACAACAGCTAATACAATCTGCTTCAGAAAGTGACAGTTTAACTAATGAATTGCCATTTCTTATGAAATTCTCTTAGATTTTACACAGAGGGGCATTGCAGAGTAGACCTTAATTTGTATATGAGTTCTCACGGGGTGTTAAGAATACACATAAAGATTTGCAGCTGTAATTATCAGAGCTTTGTAACCATTTTCCTTTTATTTTTTCTTTATTTGGGTGGTTTGTTTGTTTGTTTTTATCAGTTGGTCTTCAAGGCAGTGCATGCTTTTCCGTGAACAAACTAGTTAATTATTCCTTTTTATATATCTTCACATATAGTTCCTTCTTGGGATTTGTGGCTTTTTTGGTTTTGTTTTGGTGAGGTTTTTTTGCATAAAATGTATACATTAAAAATAAGTTTATGGTGATTGCATATCCTCATCTGAAGAATACTAGTTTGCAATAAATCTGAATAATCAGTTTGGGGTTGCCTGTGCCAATAATTTCTATGTCTTTTAATAATTTTATTTTCCTCTAAGAGTCTAAATGTAGATGATGGACAAGTCCAAAAGAAAGAAAGAGTTCAAGTGGATCTGATAGTACAGGATGATGAGAGAAACATTCCCAAATGGATAATGGTAACATATGGTTCTTTTTGGTTTTGGGGGGATTTTTTTTTTGCGCAAATGTATACATTAAAAATAAGTTTCTGCTGGTTGCATCTCCTCATCTGAAAAATACTAGTTTGCAATAACTCTGAATAATCAGTTTGGGGTTCTCTGTGTCAATAATTTCTATGTCTTTTAATAATTCTATTTTCCTCTAAGAAATCTGTATCTGAATGTCCATCTGATGATGGACAAGTCCAAAGGAAAGAAAGAGTTCGAGTGGATGTGATAGTACAGGATGATGAGAGAAACATTCCCAAATGGATAATGGTAACATATGGGGTTTTTTTGTTTTGGGGGGGATTTTTATTGCATAAAATGTGTACATTAAAAATAAGTTTCTGCTGGTTGCATCTCCTCATCTGAAAAATACTAGTTTACAATAAATCTGAATAATCAGTTTGGGGTTGTCTGTGCCAATAATTTCTATGTCTTTTAATAATTTTATTTTCCTCTAAGAAACCTGTATCTGAATGTCCATCTGATGATGGACAAGTCCAAAGGAAAGAAAGAGTTCGAGTGGATGTGATAGTACAGGATGATGAGAGAAACATTCCCAAATGGATAATGGTAACATATGGGGTTTTTTTGTTTTGGGGGGGATTTTTATTGCATAAAATGTGTACATTAAAAATAAGCTTCTGCTGGCTGCATCTCCTCATCTGAAAAATACTAGTTTGCAATAAATCTGAATAATCAGTTTGGGGTTCTCTGTGTCAATAATTTCTATGTCTTTTAATAATTCTATTTTCCTCTAAGAAATCTGTATCTGAATGTCCATCTGATGATGGACAAGTCCAAAGGAAAGAAAGAGTTCGAGTGGATGTGATAGTACAGGATGATGAGAGAAACATTCCCAAATGGATAACGGTAACACGTCTTCTATTCTAAGTTTTTAGCTAGTTAGAATGAAATAAGGACTCTTTAACTGGGTAGCACAATGAATTCTAACACAACTTCTCTGTGGTTCTCCCATTGTTCTTCTGCTTGATGTCTGTGTAAATATTCTAGTAACTTGAGGTTTTGACAGCAATGATATGTAAGAAACAGAGAAAATTATTTACAAATTCATTTTCACTTTTTTTTTACTTTTATACTTTGTTCTTTGAATCCTGATTTGCAAGTTGATCTTTGATCTATAAGTTTTCCAACAAGTCTAAATTTGAGGTTTGTAGGGAAAAAAAGAATTAGCTTTGTTTTGATTTGGGGGCTGAGGAAGATCAGAGGCAAAGTGTTATGATACATGGTATGGCTTCTGTTTTCTGCTGGAGCTGCCAGAGATGTCTAGATTATCCAATAGGTGTGTGTGTATATCCATATCTAAATTCTTATATTTGGAAAGGATTAATACATGATACATAATGTATAAGTTGAAAAAAATGATGAATAGCTTTCCAAGATTAAACTAGTAACTCCTAACACTTCTTACTGAAGTCTTAGACTAGATGTTTTCCACTTTGTCTGAACTTGGCTGAGCCCCTAAAGACCATAACTGTACATGACCTAGAAGTGCAAGAGGAGGGGGAGTCACAAGTAAGGTTTTGATGTTATCTTTAATGTGCAGAAAGCTCAGAATATTAGGTTGTTTTTTTCTTCATTTGTTTTTCAGATAACATCTCCATGTTTGCCAAAAAGTCGTCGTTTAACTTCACCAGTGCAAGAACTGATTGGTACAATTAAGTCTTTTGTCTGTTGGTCAAATATATTAGTTACAAAATGTGGTTTTATTGACATTTATTAGAAAAAATATTTAATTTCTTGTAAACACAAAGGCATTATTTACCCATCTGAGAAGTTCAGTAGGCTGGATTTTAAAGGGAAGTTAGACATTATTTTTCTTACGGCAAAATGTATTTGAAAAAGAGAAAATAAATAACTTGTGTACATAAATCCAGCTTTTCTGACGTAGCCTCAGGAAAAAATATGCATAGTTACAAAATTCAGCAACATTTAGCTCACTGAAAGCAATGTTTTTTAGTTCTGCTTATTTTAAATTCAGGGAATGTAATACAGAGGCTTTGAGTCTGCTGGTAACTGGTAGTCAAAGTGGTACTTTACTAGCAAACTTTCTTCAGAAGCTTTCCAGACTTGATGCAAACGTAAGAGTTTTGGTGTAAATATTTTAACCTTAACAGCTACAAAAAGCATTATTTTCATCATGGTTTATGAGAGGAAGAGCTGCACTCGCACTACTGAGTACAAAGTTTTAAAGGAACACAGGAAAAAAGTAACAAAACATTTTGGATAAGGCTTTTACTTCTGACCAGAAGCCACAAGGGGCAAAGAAGTCTTCCTCTGCAGTGAATATCTGTATATTATGCTACTTCGAATAGTGGGGTTTTTTCCAATATATTTAATTTCTGTCCTCTATAATCTGTGGATTCCATATGGTTAGGAAGTGTATTAATTTTTTCCCTAATTGATTGCATGTTAATCATCCATTTAGCCTGGCACTAAAGCTTAATGAAATATGCTATTACAGTAAGACTATCTGTATGACATACAATTGTTTTTAAGTCATACAATATATTACTGGAAGTGCCTTAATAGATTTGGACTTTTTCTGTCTTCTGTTTTTGGTTTTTGACTCAATTGTTGGGGGTTTTGTTTTGGTTTCTTTTGAATAGACAATCAAGCTGCTGTTCGCAGAAAGAAACTAGAGTTGTCAAATGAATGTTCTTCATCCAAGTTTCTACAGTTACAACACTCTGATGTTCCCAGTTCATCAAATACAATAACCACACCCAGGCATCGACGTTGTCCAGAGCTGAGCAAAACTCTGTGTGACAGTATCCATGGAGATTACCAGTCTGCAGAGGAGGAATGCTCCTGGAGCAATACAACCCTTTCAGACTTGTATCCAGCAATGGTAGAGGTATTTACAAGGCTCATGGCCAAGTGGTCTCAGAGAAAAGTGTTAAAATACATGTTTGGACACTTAAAGTCCAAGAGACGGCATTCTAGACGACGAAAGCTCAGTGTCACTGTAGACAATATAGGAGGGTTAGGAGCCTGTAAACTAAAGAAAGCATTTCACAGCATGTGTAGCTACAGAAGTGAAGACAAGCAGAATCCAACTTTTGGAAATGAGAGCAGAGAATTTTGTTATGACAATTGCCTCGTTAGTAATTCATCTGGTCTGGCACCTTATGCTTATACTGATACAAATGCAATCAAAATGGACTGCTGTGACTCAAGTTTAGACCAACATTTGGCATCTGGAAAGGGCCAAATAGTCTCCAAACACACTGCTTTTCCTGATGTTGTGGCTAGAATGGGAGAGACATTTCTAGTTGAAGATGAATTACCGACTACTGCCTCACCAAAGAATTCAGAATACACAGAAAGTGAAAAAACGGCTTACAAACATTTCTCAGAATGCAGTTTTATAACATCACCTGCCAGTTCAGATTCAAGAGCCCTTCATCTTGTGAAAGAGAGTAAGACTCAGAAAACTGAATTTCCTTGCTTTGGTATCTCAGAGTTGTGTTCATGTGCTTGCAGTCCCCATGGCAATAGTAACAATTCTATGCCTATCACAAGCTATTCTCCTGCAAGATCATCAAATACTGTGCTCGTATATCCTGAAAAAATAATTTCTGAAAGACAAACTTCTTCCCAGCATAAACACTCATTTTCCCCATTGTTTATGAATCAGAGTCCTTCAAAGATGCCCCATAAATATGAAGATGCATTTGAGAAACTCTACCACAAAGTGTGTTCTGAAGAATTCCAAAAGCCTTTGGCATTGACAAGACGTCTTTCAAACTCACGGAACCTTGAAGAGAAAGGAAGATTAGTGAAGAGTAACTTAAGTGATTTTGTGAGGTCCCCTAAACAGTGTGATATAGAATTTGACAGGATCTATGAGCAACTGTCTAGGGAGTCTGTTCCAAAATTTCCTGGGTTTCAGAGAGCTTCGAGTTTAAGGAAATATGAAGAAATACAGATGCCTGAAACTGTAAATGCTCTTGTTAACTCTCCTGTTAGAACTTATTCTGCAATTTCCAGAGTTAAAAGAGCAGGAAATTTTCAAAACTATCTCCCTTGTTCACCAACAAAGCGACTGAAACTTTTACCAGAACACTATTTTTCTTCAAGGAAATGTCAAGAGATTTCCCACAGAAAAAAGGTTAATCTTCAGAGAGCTGGCATGGATTTTTTGAGCACGTACAACTGCAGCAACCCCAGCTTTTTAGCAGATCACAGCTGTCATTGTCAGGTATTTAAGGACCTTGTGAAAAGAAAAATTGTGCACTTTTAGATATTTGGAGAAGGGCTTAAAAATGGATTAGAGCTGTTTGAACTAGTGATAGCATGCTTCAGGTGCTATTTGGTCAGTAGGGAGGTTTTACAGCTCTGGGGGCTTGGGGATATTTATTTGATAAAATAGAAGTTGTTTCAGGTCTCCTGGATCATGTGAGGAGCTCTCTAATAACTTTGAAATGGTTCTAGATGAAAGTTTGATTCTGTTTTAATAGACAATGTCACTGGTTAAAATGGTCTCAAACAGTGACTCAGTTATGGTGTTGTCCTCCTGAAATGATGACATTAATTTTATAGATGGACAAGGTGAAGCAAACAAGTTTTACTGGGTTTCACTGGAATCATTAGACTTGTTGATTTAAATCAGACACTTATTTTCAGGTTCACAAGTAATTTCTTCTGAAGGAAGCTGTGAAATAGTATGTTTTTTTCATCAATGTTATATGTGGATGCTTTATTTTCAGGTCTCTGGATTTCATGATTCTTCAGATAAAGGTCTTCTTGGTATTCATGGCACTTCCCTGCAAGGTTAGTTTCAGACACTTCATTAATTTGCACAAGAATATTTTCTTAAGGAAATCTGCCCATTGAAGTATTTCTAACATTTAAAGAGGCCAATATTTTAACTTTCTGTAATGTTCATGCTACTCAACATTATTCTTGCCCTTTTCATACTACTGTTTCTCATCACCAGAATCTGGGACTGCAGGTGCACACTCTGGTTGGCCTGGGGCAATGGAGAATTGCAGCACTCCCAGAAACGTGAGGAAGTGTTACAAAAGGTAATAACAGCTTCTTGAAAAAAGAGATTTCAAAATGAATTCTTACTCCTCTACACCTGTATTAGAGATGTGGAGGTGACATGCATACTTGTAGAATGAAAATGAGGATGGGAGAGCCCAAGTTAATCACACCTGCAGGCTCGAACACTGAGAGACAAGTGTCTGTACTCAAAACTAGCCAGAATCCAGCAAGGAGAGCTGCTGAGCACAAGATAGTAAGATGACCTAACTGAATAGCTACTGTAGTCCTAATTTGGTGTTCATTATAGAGGCATTTATTATTTTATATATGCTGTAGCATTGTTTTGATTGTGGCTGTGTGTTTGAGCTGACAAGTCCTCTCAGATCTGCAGAGTGTGGAGAGTGCAGTGTATTGTCATTTAAAAGGACTTTCAAAAGTTGGCCTCTGTGCAGTTGGGCATCATTATCTGCATTTTGGCTCTGTGCAAACAAGCAGTGGCTCTGCTTGGAAGATATCAAAGATCCTCTCCTCCTGCTGTTATCACTACTGGCAGTGTATTTAGATCTCTGCAAGCAGGACGCTCTTTCCAGTTCCCTGAATACTGGCCTACTGTGTCTGTTTTTCTTAGGAAATGCGTAACTTTTAAAGGATTATCAAGCTTCAGATCTCTTGGATTTTTAATTGCAAATATTTAATATTCAAAAGAATTTAAAAAGCATTAAAACCTCTCTAAACAATTCCTAATTTTAGTTACCAAAACATTTTCGACATGCTTTTTGGCCATAAAGTCTAGTTTGTCACCACAAGTTATGCTGGCTTCCCAAACTCAGTCAACAAATTTTTCCACTATGCTTGACATGATCATACAGCTGATATCAACATTTTCTGACAATGTTTGAATTAGAACTTCAAAGGAAGGCTGAAAGCATTTTTAAACTACTTGTATGGAGAATTTAACCAGAAAAGAGGCTTAATGATGTAAAGAAAAAAGTTTCAGTTTAAGCAAAGATGGAATTGAAATTTAGAGGCTTGTATTACAAATACATACAGTATTGATGAAGGTTGTATTTGGATTATTTTTGATACAATGGAGGATTGGAGACAAGCTGATGAGTATGCTAGGACATTTCTTTGATGTTGAGTATGCCCACTTAGCTGAGCAAAGTTCTGCTCAGTTCCTGAATTACCATTTGTTTTTCCTCACTATCCTGGCTCCCCATACAAAATAGCTATTCCTATAAGGTTAGTTATTCTTCTAAAGGAAAAGGTTTTTCTTTCTTTAATACATATAAGTAGAGAAATCAAGATTTCAGAGTTTTCTTCCAAGTCATCTGGAATAAAATCTATTTCTTTGTTCTTTAATTACACAAAGACATGTTTGCTGATTTGTAGCCAAAATGGACTGTCAGCTGGAAAGCTTCCTTAGGCCTGTGGAGTGATATTTTTAGCTTTCTGTGGTTCCCAGCAGTGAAGTTCTTTAATGGCTTCAGATCCCTCAGAAGTTTTATGCCTAAACCATGTGGCAAAATGCTGTCTGTTGTAATGAATGGTTGTGAAAAGGAATATTGTCTTTCTATCTGAACCAGATTGCCTTTATCTAGAAGATGATTATGAAAGAGATTTCTGAAAGGGAAATGTTCATAACTAATGAACTTTTCTTCAGCTCTGTGTGAATGCTGTCCTACAGCTTTACTGCTGTACTTAATTGTCAGATGTAAACCAAATTAGTTCAAAATATATGAGATAAAATTTATGGGATTTCTTAACTAATATGCAAGGAAATAATTGTGTTCTCACGTGTCTTTAACTTTTAACTATTTGTGAATACATTCAAAGATTGCATCTCAAAGTTTGATAGATATACATAACTTAGATTGATGTAGTAGCACTACTGAGACACTAAAATGACATAGCATGAGAAGCTTCCTCTCCATCTGAAAGCACCCAGGAAGGCAGACAATGAGCCCTGCTGCTGTTCACAGTCAAGCTGTTCAGATACCTTGCTTTGACAATTTGTTTCAGCTTCATTCTGTTCACTGGAGTTTCAGCAAATAATAGTATTTTTGTGTAATTTAGTTCATCATCTAAACAGGGGTTTTGGACTTTTTTCCTTAGGGTATACAGAAAACTAAGCTACACTGATGAGAAAGACCAATTGTAGGAATCCCTTGGATGACTCCCTGATTAGAGCTCACCAAGAAGCATTCACGGACTGCTACAGATAAAACAGTTTTATATAGGTTGAGTTTTATTCAGTGTTGTTTCTTGTTCCAAGAATCAAGGATTTATAATTATATGTAGGCAATATACAACTGGTTCTGATTTATACTTCCTTGTAATACAAACCTTCAGGAAAGGGTTCGTCCCTTTTGACAGGGCACTTCTTACTCAGTTTATGGCTAAGTTGGAATTATATATTTGACAGTGTTTATAATAACAGAGTGTGATCTGTATTCTTTTTATTTGCTAATAAGCTTTGATTCTTAAAGTATTAATAATGAGGAACAAGCTCATTTACCTAAATTGCTCTTTGTTTATGCTTTCTAGATGTATCAGTTCAGATCCAAATTCACTGTTATATGCTATGACTTACGTCTGTTATACAATGTTAATGTTAAAATTTTCTAAGTAGATCACCAAAGTTGATTGTTCAATAAAATTTTATACCTTTTAGTGGATTTGATAATTATATTCTGTGTTTTGACAAAGTTCTACCTGAAACCATATATATTCTAAATAAAAAAACTGTTCTGAACAAATACCTGCTTTCAATGTTTTTATTTCACCTATGTGAATTCTCAGGAGTTTGTATACCTACATGAGCAAATCCATGAGAATGAGGTGTGAGGGTCCCACAGGTTTTCACAGCTGTGGCCTTCCTTGGCAAGGGGATTGTGTTAGTGGTAAGTGTCGGATCAAGTACTTGCTGTTTTATCAGCATTGCCCCTTGTGAGCTTTCTGGGCTTCAGAAAAGGAAGAAGTTGGTTTGCTTTGGCTTTACTTTATTTCCAGATGCACAGGAGGGTTTTATGTTATTTTAGCTCTTAAATTCTTGTTATCTTAAGTATTGTTCTTGAATAGGACAAGGAGCCAGTTCTATTGAGGTTTTCTCTGCAATAAGAACTTATGCACAGACATTCCATCCTTCATAATTTGAATATTACATTTCTTTCAATGACAGCAGCAAAAGATTGTCTTTTAAAAATGGTCTTGGGGCTCATTTTTCTTCCTTCTTCAGACATGGATGCACTGTAGAGAATATGTTTTATGAACTATCTTCCTCTTGGATTTGTTGAGGTAATTACTTCCCAATATTCTTTGATACACCAATACTGCGAGACTGCATAATTCATTGTTTTCTGTTCCAAAGTAACTTAGAAGTCAACTGGAATTGGGTTTTGGACCTGTTCTGAATCTGGATATGACTTCTATGCAGCATCTTTAAAGCAGCTCACACAGGTAAGAAGGTAAATTTGTTTATACAACATAGCAAAATTGTCTCCATGAAAATTACTTCGAAATAATTTAAAGAGGTCATTCTTGGAAAACCTTGAAGTGTTGGAAGATAAGATCATGCCCATGCCATGTTTTGGGAGCTAGCAGTAGCAAAAAAGGGAGAAGGAGTTTCTATTATTAGAGTTGATCCTCCTACACCATGTGAGTCAGCAGATTCTTAAAAGTATTATACAAGCAAAAGTCTGTGTTGTTTCTCTTAACACTGTTTAGCCAGGTACATCTGAAGTGATTATCAAATGCTATAATTACTGCTGCAATAGATCTGTCTCAGCTTACAGAGGTGTCATGGTGCTACCTGATCTCTCTTGTGTTTTGAGTTCCATTCTTGCCTTCCAAGCAGTTGTGCTTTTTCCAGCATATTTCCTCTTGTTTACTCATTCTTTATTGTTCCACTGAAATGATACTTGAATGCTAAGCCTACTGTTAATAAAACCAGCTTTACACTGCTTCTCTGCTATAGTTTTTTTTTAAGGAACACTGGAAAAATAGATGAGGTTACTGAGACAGTATAAACCTAGAACCCAGCACTTCTTACACTGTAATTAGTTGAAACTTGCTTTATATGTAAAGAAGTTAACTAGTATATGATTGTTCACGTAAGTCTTTCTCTAATGGCTTGAAGATGGAACAATATTGAACATCCTTTTTCATGAAAGGATTCAGTAGTCATTTGAAAACTACCCCAAAACTCGTTTAAAAAAAAAAAATAGGTCATTCAGTTGCTTATTTAAGCAGATGGAGGGTAAAGAGCCAAAAGAATAAAGCTAAATTTGAATGGCAGCATTAGAAATGCCTTGGAAATAGCTGATAGGCCATTAAAGATCACCCTGTCTGAGAGCCACAATCAATAATTTATTTGAGGCAGTGACTAAATGTGGAAAGGAAGTGTGTGTATATATATATATAGAGAGAGAGGAATATTAACAAAAATGCCCCACTCTTTGAACATACTATGTTGTAAGGGAAAGCAGCTGATGGAAAATTAGCATTAAGTACACAGCTGGACTAAACAATGAAGAGAGAATAGAAAGGAAACAAAATGTACCTAAATCCCATGAAGTGAACTTACTGTTACATGTACACACAATGAGAGAAGTGGGTACTTCATTTTCATTAAATTAATTACCAGATTGGAATGACAGGTTGAATTTAGTACAAGTTCTTCGACTCTTAAATTTTTAGAAGTAAGGCCTAATCAAGAGTGCAAATTCTGTGAGAAAATTAGGAAACAGTAACTTTTGTACAAAGTGTACACAAGTTATTAAAAATACAGTATCTATTGGTTCATGTATATGTCAGAAAATAATAATAAGTAGACTCTTGAGCATATGCTTATTTGGTTGAGAGATTAAGAAAGCTTTCTCTTTATCTCGGAGGTGTGAATATTGCATCTGATTGGTACCAGCTAAATTAAAATACTTTATGTAAATATTTTGTGTATTCATTTTATTCTCATTTTATTCAGTTCCTATATGTACATCAAAGAAAGAGTATATGGATATGTATTTTATTACTTACTTAGTTCCTACTACAGAACAAAGTACAATTCTCTCCAGTCTAATTTAATTTAATTAATGTTTCATGTATCTTGATGTTTAGCTTTGGATATTTGATTTTGCATTTGTCTACCTCCTTTCCCCCCTTAGGGCTTTCCTCAGGGTCATCATTTGATACGGTTCTCCCTCAAAGTGGTTTTTGTAAGTTCTTCAGCAGTGTTTATTTTTGCCAATCCAGTGGGAGCTGGGCTCAGACCATGATACCATGACTTTCATTCCATGTCTGCCTTGTTTCTGGGATGGAGCAGCCAAGCACCCTGACTCGAGTTCCGCACACAAAAGCGAGTGCCAGCACGGGATAAGCACTGGCAGGACTCGCCCCTTTTGGTCCAACATGGAAGTTATAAGATCATTAACTATGAACCAAACTAAACATTAACCAGGCTCTCAGACAACTATTCCTTTTATATTATTTTTTTTTTCATAAATTTGTGTCATCCCTTGATGTGTCCATCCATTTCTGCTGTTAGAAGAGGTGTTGGCTCTCTGTACTATGGGCCTTTTGTTTCCAGGTCTCTTTCGGCACCTGAAACAGCTGTAGGGTTCTGTGTGCTTCAGAGTTTCAAGCGCCTTGCCACTGCTCTGTGTGGATTTTAAAGGCACCAATATCCTGGTTTTTTTGAGAAGGCAGAAGTGTCTGGCACCTAGAAGAGGGTATATTATGTCAACTTGCTTTATTGTTTCCTGCCACAACTACATGATGACTCCCAGAATATAAAAATAATACCCACTCTATAAAACTTACCTTTTAAAGAATTTAGTCTTCAGATGAATGTGCCCACAGTAAGTGAAGGGTTTGGGGAAATAAACCCTCTTTTTGTTTTTGTAGAATAGTTAGTAAGGATGGCAATGGAAAACCCAATAGGAATGTAAGCATAACATAGAGTATTAGAAGGAAGAAATCCTCCCTAGGAGATTTATTGTTACAGATGGTTTGATAATCTTTGTGGACTCTAGAATACAGCTGGATACAATATTCCGCTAGCAGAGGAGTTGAGATTTGAGATGTATTCTAGTATTGCTAAAGGAAACTAAAGACATAAAGATATTGCTAAGTCTTGTGAGATGTAAATCATGTGAAATTTAAATCAGCTGTTAAATTATTCTCCAGTCATTACCATAGACCAGTCACAGTGTGGAACAGCAGATCAGTTCTTAATTGGAAAAACAATTAATCACCCAGAGTGCAAGTACGAAACACAATCTCATTTTAAAAGTATTGAAGTTAATATAGAATAGTTGTACTCTGCTAGAGCTCTACAGACAATGAGGGGGTCATTTAGGACTGCTTGAAAGCTGATGATTGTTTAAAACAGGATCAATTTTTACTGGAATCCACACCATGTGAACGCTGAGCTACCAGCTCCTACAACTCTCAAATTGTCTTCAGAAGGGCAGAACCACCTGAGTGGCAGTCTGGACCTATGTCTTGCTTAGTCTATAAATATGCTTGGAAGACAGCTTGGAACATTTCATACCTTTGTCTAGTATGTCAGTTTTCCAGGATATTATCTCTAGTCATTCATTGTTCCTCCAGAATGAAAAAGCAAATCTCACTTTATGGTTACATATTTGGTTTGTTACATATTTTGTTCATTACAATATTCAGTTCTCTCCTTTTGTATTATGAATCAAGCCCATTAATCTGATGGGATCATCATGAATGGCTTCTGCTTTTGCCATGTTTTCAGCAGCCAGCTGCTCACTGTTGAGGTAAATGCTAACTTTGGAAGCCACCATGGGGTTAGATGATCTTTCTTCATCTTCCTCTGATGAAGGATCTTTCTTTCTCCTTGGTTTTCTGCATTTGCTCTTGACACTGTGATCAAGTGAGGCATAACACATCTGATTGGCAGATTCCACCTAAAAGAAAATTCACTTTAACACCCAGTAGTTATCCTTGCTTTAAATTTTTATCTAAGACTTCAAGCATGTCTACACTCTAATCATAATTCTGCCTGAAGTTTGCCTAAGCTAGCTGTAAAACAACTCACTAAAAGTATAAATTATTAACTGTGGGAGAATGAAAAACAGATCAATATAACCTAATGGTAAATGACTCATAGTAGCAATATGGAAAAATTCATCAAGGTATCATTGGAAAGATTCTCTATGGGAAGGAGGAAAGCTGATGTAATCAGTCCAGGTTCTTTGGGATGCAAGACATTTGATCTGGTTTTCTTTTCACTTTTTTATTTTTCAGTTAGAATCCTGTTATTATCAACATTATTTACAGGCTTTGTCTGTGCAGAAAACCAAAGACAGGTGATTCTTGTGTGTATATACAATCTCATCTCCAGTGCAAAATGTATGCTTTTTGTGTCTTTCCCCTGGTTCTTTGTGCTTTTCAAGCCAAACCACCAATGACTATGGACATTGGAATGTCTAGATTAAAAAAGATGTTCTTTACCTGCTGGAAATACCCTGAGAGAGAGGCTGAAAATCAGTCCTTACGAAATACGTGGCAATCAACTTGGGAAATTGATGCTAGGAATGCTTCAATTACAGGCAAATTTCATTTGAAGCTTTCATGCTTTTAGGCATACAGGTATCTCAACAAAATACAAATCAATAGAAAACAATCTTTCACTGGTTAAAGCATATAGATTTTGCACTGGACAGGAGAGCCAGTCAAACTCATGAGTATCATGTGATGCAGCTTGTGTTTTCACTTGGTTGATAACTAAACCAAATAAAATTACTTCTTTAGATAAGCCATGGCCATGGATGCAGATTTAATTCCATGTGATCTGCATGCCTGTGGCTGAGCTTTATCATGCTATACACATGGTAATTTTTGTGAGAGTCTGAAGATTTTCATCATAGGATTTTAAAAAAAGGAACTCTGTGACAGACCACGTTACCATAATTCAGCAATCCATAACTAACATTAAAGATACCTGTAGCTGGTTAACTGGTCTTTGAGGCTGGGACTTCATCTGCTCGTAACAACATTCTTCTGTAATTTATCAAAGTAGAAAAATCTTTTTATTAAGACATTTTACTGAGTCTTAAAAGATCAGACCAAGAGATCCTCTCTGTTAGAGAATGCACTCCCCCCAGTTTTCTTTGGTAGGATGTTTGTGTTTGTTTTGAAATCACACACAGATCTCTCCCTCTAATTATAGAGAGGCAAATAAGAAATTCAGACACACATACTGTGAAAATTAAAATCATTTTCTGTTCATATGGAGGGAAGGTTTCTCATTATTCACTAACCGGGCATCATTTTAGAGTGCTGGGCGGACTTCTGCAAGTAAGAGGTAGCCACATATTGATCTATTTTTCAGCATAGGCAGCCTTTTCTTTGGCTGAGAAAGAGGTTGTGAGTTGCAGCATCTGGGGATTAAATTCTATTCCTGAGTCTACTTCAGTTTTCTGTAAATTTGGTTCTAGTTATTTTCTCATTTTATATCTCATTTTAACCACCAGTAAAACAAATTACTTATTTACAGTGTTCAGACTTCTACAATGCCAATGCATTTGAGTGTTGACTTGGTTAAATTTATGCAAACAGTGTATGAAAAAGTTGGGTTTGTTTGGGCTTTTTTTTTCTTTTAGTTCAAGTGCTTTAGTTTTGCTTAACCCCAATTAAGGCTAGCAGAAAAAGACATGTGCAGAAAAATACTGCTTTAACTCTATAAGGGCTTCAAAAGACAAACCCTCAGCACACCTATCTCTAGCTGCAGTTATATGATGCTACAGCCTTTAATGTGTTGTTTCTCTGCCAAGGATTGTTAACTTGAGCCCAGTAAAGCAAAGCAAAGCAGTCTGCCCACCATTCAGCTGCTGGGCTTCAGTATATTTGTCAATATTGCTGGTGATTCGTGGATAGCCACAGCAGAGAACTGGTATGTGTTTGTTTCTGCCTGCTTCTGTGGGAGCACTGACCTTGGACTGTGAGTAATATGTGTTTTAAATTGCTTTAAGAGGCATGGATCAAGCTGTTATTTCAATTAGTGAGCTTTACATTTAGACAGGCTCTTTGTTTTGAGATACTTGGCTGAGCAGGACCATATGGACTGTAAAAAATCAAATTCAGTATGAGATCTGTTCTTATAAATAGCAGTGCAGTATGAAGGTTTGCATTTCTATCCCAAGTATCTTTTAATGATTTTAATTATATCAATAGTTGAAAAGATGTAGATTGTCAGGTTTGCCATTTGAGAAACACAAAATATGTCAGTCAGTTTCTAATCATACATTTCTATAACCACTGAATAGATACATGTTCCTAAAATGAATCTTACCTAAAATATCTTGGTTGAGATTGCCATAAACTGGATAATCTTCTGTGTCATAGCCATCATAGCTACAAGGGGAATGAAAAAATACTTCTAATTCACAGAATATGCTTTATTTAGCACCCCAATATTCTATTTTAGCAAATGTTTTATGCACATGTAGCAATATGCAGATTGTGTGTGTATATCTATATATAGCAGATTGTTTGTGATCTTATAAACAAGATCAAAAATATTGGAGGGGGCAGAAATGGCAATGTGGGTATTCTCAGGAGAGATTTCTCACCTAGCCCAGGACTGAACTCTCCTTTCCTGTAACTTCGTTAAGCACGAAGCTAATCTCAAGACTATTAAGCGACAGTTTGATGTAGGTTAAGAAATATTAATGATCACTGAAAGGAACCCAATTGATGTCCTTTGAGACCACTCTGCAATACAAACTAAAGCACTGTATGTGTCTTTTGGAGTGATGTTCTTAAAAGGTCCCCTCTTGATTCAACTAAAATACTCACATCAACACAAACAGAGAAGACCGAAAATAAGTTCAGCTTTGGATTTTTAATGGTATGTTGTGTTTCATTACCTGGTGTTACTTGAAAATGTTTCTAAGTGGGTTTGTAAACCAGGAATTTTTAGTGGGAAGCACTGTGTAACCTTTCTATTGCATCCCTATATCGCCTCTCATCAAGGGGGTGAAGTCGTGCTCTAACACCACATTCAGTGGTATTTTTCATCTGAACAGGCAGTAATAGACAAGCCGAGACTTCCCAGCTTCAAGAAAACTTGTAATTGAGCGTTGGTTTTGGGTAACAGGTGCAGGCTTTTGTATTTTTGTTTCAGGGGCCTTTTATATTTGGGTTGAGATGAGACTCTCCATCTCTGTTTTCTAAAGTTTGTGTTTGGTTTGGGTTTTTTTTTCTGTATGGCATAAGAGAGAGAGACTTGAAACAGATTTGTGTAACAGCTCATGGTATCCTGCAGCTGTAAACAGACTGTTTTATTGCTTTTGGATGGCATGTGTAAAAGACGGTTATGAAATGTAAATACATGTAAATTATTGCTCCACAAGTATTAACTATCACACTATAATTTGTCACTGTTTTGTGAGAGCTGAGAGTTCTTTTAAATTATTATGGAATTATTGAGTTTAAGTGATAGGTAATGGTGCTTTAGCTCAGTATCTTGCACTTTCAAATAAAATTATAGTATTAGCATGCAATTATTTCATTGTTGATAAAATGACTGGAGGATGTATCTCCCACATGAATTTTTTTCCTGTGTTTTTTTGAAAACTTTTTTTCCACCACCAACATTTCCAGGCAGACTGCATGAGATATTGAATTTTCCTCTATGCCATCCCTCCCAAGCCATCTGTCATTATTTATTGCTTATTTTACCCTTGCCAGAAAGAAACTTTTTTATACACCTTACCTTGGATTGTTCTCTTCGTAGTCTTTATGCATTTTAGCTGGAAAATTTGTTTTAAAAATAAAGAGAAAATGAAACATGCTATTTTAGAACACTTCAGATAATTGCCTCAACAGACATGCTTTTGATTTTTAGAGAATACAGTTGAAAGCTCTGGCTCTCAGGACCTTCAGTTGTCCCTCTACTTTTCTCAAATACTTTAGCCAAATACAAGAGATGTCTGTGCTATGGCCCTGTGCTGTGGCTGCAAAGTCCACATCAGTTTGCTGTACCCAAAAAATGTATTGCAACACACGTGATTCATTCCTGATTTCCTTCACCTTCTGCTTCTCCCTCATCTTTTTGTCTCATCAGATTTTCTCTGTCTGGGGAGGTGCATCATGTGTTTATATCACAAAGTGACGGGTTTATTTATTTTACTAGTTCTACTTGTATGTCTGAAAAAGAGATCCTGTGATCCACACAGATGAAGAAACTGAAGCAGAGAGGCAGTGGCTACAAAGAGATTTCTTGCTAGAACTTGATTAATAATTCAGGAATGCCTGACTTTCTAAACTCTGCCCCAGGACTCCAGAATTTAACTCAGTAAGCTCCAATTCAATGAGAAATGCAGCATCAGCCACTCTGACCTAAACCTTGGTCAGGTTAATTTTGTAAATGACTGTGATTCTTCCTCATAGAAACATGTGCCTAGTAGCCCTAAAACACAAAATGAACCAAAAAGCTCAACCCACACCCATCCCAAAACACTCCAGCAACTCTCTTAATATCCTGTGACTATCTGATTCTCTAATACTTGGTGAGTTCAGTTAATAAGCACGGTTCTTCTGTTTATGTAGATTATATACATGGGTGTATTTAGCCTGGCTGAAATCACCAGTGTTGGCCTGCCCACCCCTGCATGTACAGCACAGGTGCAGTTTTCCCTGTGTGAATGGACTGGTGAGGATTGTACAACTTCCTAACCATAGGAATTGCATGCATAAGAGAGGGTGCACTGGTATAATCTGTCAAAAAAGTAAAAGTTTCAACCAAAACCAGAGTATGACTGTAGTCATATGACAGACGCATTGGTTAAGAAAATACAGAAGAATCCCATTATGAAAAGCAATTAGAATGTTTTTCCAAAATACATTGGTAAGACATAAAATCTGTATGAAATCTGAAATTCAAACGAGCATTCAGGAATGTGGGGAGGAGAAAATCTTCTCACATATATTTCGTATCAGTGCATCTACTTAACTTTTAAATGGAAGTACAGATAATAACCAGTAAGAGGAAAAGTGTACTTCCTAGGAAAGGAAATGGCAAGTGTTAAAAATATACTTTAAAAATAAAACTTTACAACTAAATTCTTCTTGTTCTATTGGTTTGTCTTCAGAGAATGGATTTGGGTAGCTGTTTTTAGCAGTGGATTGGGCAGTTAGCAATCATTCTGTAATCATACCTGACTCTCCTAAAATTTTTCAAAAGCTAAATGCTCTCTAGTAAAATCATTTTTGCCAAAAGATACCTTAAGATTCAGAAGAATCAATTTGTTGACTTGATATTTCTGAGCAGGGATAGCTTTAAATATTGAAGCTCCATTCCTTACAAAGAGACATTACTTACCTTGCTTCTTTTTCATACAATGTGAAATATTCAGTGTCAATGAAACAAGCAGAGCCAAACTCAGGAAGGCCAAAACTCCCCAGACAGAAAAATGGCAGTCCATTTCTGTAACTGAAAGAAAATTATTTTACCATTTGTGTTGTCTAACAGTTTTACTGTATTCTTTTTGCTTGGTTGATTTTTGCTTTCTGTAATTGAAGCTGCTATTTTGTTGTTTACTCTCTGACAGCTATTGCTGTACAAGCTAAATAATTACTATCAAAACCAGATGCTAAATAATAAGAAAGCAATTATAATAAACTGTTTAGCAGAAATACTGTTTCATAGGAATTCAGCCAAAGATTAGGCCATTGGTTTGCCTGTAAAATGCAGTAAAATCAGAAATTAATAAAGAAAAAAGTCATTTTACTGGATAGCTTTGAAATTATTTCTGCAGTTGTCTTTAACTTAGTATTTGCAGTAAATTCAGTAAATTCTTGGCTAAATTCTAGAGTTCATGAAAGTAGTTCTGAATTCAGTCAAAACAAATTCACTGGATGTGTCTCTGAATAATAGCTAAGACTGTAACGTTTTAATAATTCCTGCAAAATATGTCAAAATTTGGTTATGTTTTCTTGTATTGTTTCACAGCTATTAAAACCACTTACTTGTACTCATTTTCTTGCCTGAAAATCCAGAGGAAGTGATGATAAAGGATAAGCATCAGCTGGGAACCAGTGAAGCCCCCAGTACTGCTGCAGAGAAAAGTTCAAACAGCTCCTGGAAAATCACTTGGTAAAAGGTGGGTCCAGTTACTTGAACAAAGTCTTCTTTTGCTCTAAACTTGCCTCCCCTTGCAATAAGAAAGACAAGAAAGAGCCCCCCTGCACAAAATCTATTTTTTTCATTTAATTAATTATTTGATTAACTAGTTGATACAAATTTTCCATCACAAACTATGCTGAAGAAAATAGCCTGTTTGTGACAGTCCAGTGGCCAAAATTATCAGTGTTGTTGCATATGGACCCTTCCTTGGCAGAAGAAACAGCCAAATAAGTGAGTTACAGGAGCTTGCAGCTTGATTCTTCACTTTCCCCACAGATATGTTTCATGTTCTCCAGGATTTGGAGTGTTCAAGATAAAACCTGGTGCCCAAAACTAATGAGCTCCTCTAATACAGCATAAAAAAGTGTAACTGGAGCAGAGCAGTCGAGGGGCTGGACTGGACAATACTGATCCTTAATGCACTTCATTGTTTTGTGACATATCTGAATTCCCTCAGGAAGCTGACATTTTGTTTGCTTCTTAAGTAAAGCTCAGGTAAAGGAGTACAGGAATCCCCTTTTCCATGTTGCTGGCCAGGGGAGGGTGGCAGTGCATTTGCTCCTGCTGAGAAGACAGAGCTTTGTTCTGTGACTGACCGGCTCAAAACCTCCTCACAGGCTTTGTTCCCTCGTTGTACTGGTGTTGCCAAAGCTCTTTTCGTTTTGTTGTACTCCACCTCTTTGTCTTGACAAAACAAGGCAAGATAGACCTTGGTAGTAAAAAACCACAAATCACCTGGGCTTCTGGGATGCAGGTTTCTTTCCTGATCAGAACTCTCTTTTAAAAGGAGCAAAGCAGAGCAAATAAACTGTAACTTTATGACAGACTTTTAACTTTTTTTTCGCATGTGGTGCTTTCAGTGGCCATTTATCCTTCTTTTTGAAGTAAACATCCTGTTTCCCTTCCTTTCTACCACTTGAGTTCTCCCAAAGGTGTTTGAGGACTCTTTATCACTGCAATACTCCTCTTCATGTTGAAAAGCACTTTTTTGCAATGAGATACAGACATTCATGAGGAGAGACAACACCCCCAAGAAGCAGGTATACAGCATTCCATTTTTTCAGGAAAGGAATTAAAAGAATGGGAAATCCTACACTGAGAAGATGTTATCAGGCTACATCAAGAATCACCATTCTTTGGAACCTGGTTACTGTGCTATCAGTCACTCAATATTGCATCCCAAGCAACCTGTCCAAAACTACAACTCTGTCTAGGACAAGAAATCTCAAGTCTCACTGTTGTGCCTAAATAACCAGAATCATCTTTCATTCTTCTCCTGTCTTATCTTTTCTGATGTGATTACTTTCCATTCTTCTCATGTTCCTTTCATATTTCTTTTCCTACAAACACTTTTTCCAGGGAGCAAAAGCAGTATTGTGGCCTACGAGAAGGGAAGCACGTGTAACTGTGGTGGAATCACAGAATCAATTACGTTGGGAAAGTCCTCTGAGATCATCGAGCCCAACCTATGACTGAACAACACCTTGCCAACTGCACCACGGCACTCAGTGGCACATTCAGTCTTTCCTGAAACACCTCCAGGGACAGTGACTCCACCACCTCCCTGGGCAGCCCATTCCACAAGCCACAACTCTGTGATTCATTAGAATAAGAAGAGTGAGCAGGTACCTAAAGTACAGTTATGATCTAATGTTGTTCCTTTTTGTTCATATAGAATGTTGTAATTTATCTCTTTGATTCAGGAATCCAATTTTTCCCTGGTGTTTCCAGAGGAGAAGGAAAACTCTTAGTTTCCATTTGACTATTTTCAGCCCTTAACTGACCCACTTTTTGTTGACAAGTATTATTTTCCTGTTTCAGCTTCTGATTTAAATTGAAGTTATTACCTGGGAAATAGTAAAAGTTGGATAATTTTTTTTTTATTTCAGGTTTCAAGTTTAAATTCTATAGTATTTGAGCAATCCCACTTCCCAAGAACTTTAAAAACATTCTAGAAAAAAAGATATAAAACTTGGATTTCTAATAAAATACCCCAATATTTAAATCTCACAATCTGTATTTCTTTCTTAAACATGATTTAGGAAATGTCACGGGTGTGGGTAGATTAAGAGAAGAACATTTAAATTTCTTCCTGGATGAACACTACGTAGTTTATTTTTAAATTCATTTTCCACAACTCTGACTTAAACATCTGCTTGTGTTTCAGTAGAATGTATACAAACATACGGGTGACTTCAATTTTTTTGTTTGTTTTTGCAATACTAGATATTTGTTTGTCAGACAACACTACTTATATTGGAGAAACAACTGCAGATTTTAGCCCATAAAACCACAGTAAACACCTTGATCAGAGATGTAATGGTGCTGTTCTGAGAGCTCTATGCCATTCTAACATCAGTTTCAAGTTAATCTTATTACCCAGACACAAAACACGAGAAATTTTGATTTTATATCCTAGCTTTATAGATATGCAACTCCCAGATCTTTCCCATGTCTTGTTGTTCTTATAGGTGTTTCCCACATGGTGCTTATATTTATAACTGCATTGTTTCAATATTAACTACTTTGACAACAGCAGCATTAGAAGGAAAGCTGACTGACTGTGTGAAGAACAGTTTGTCTCCAGAGATAACTATGCTGCTGTCCCTAAATGTACAATAGCAGATGCAACCTCTCACAGTTAACAGGTTGTGCTAACAACAAAAATAAGATAAGGAGATTGTAGATGGTGAGTGAGAAATAAACAGAAAGTCTATTAGACTAATTATATTCCATTTTGAAATGGTGTCTTCTATTCTCTAATTTTAATTCTCATCAAAGTAATCTATTCTCAAACGGAGCAAAACCAAATTACTCTTTTTTATGTATTATATGGTTAGTCTAAAGAACTCATGACACTGTATTCAGGGGCATTCTCATTCAAGCAATCAAATTGAATTTTTTTTTTTTTTAATTGTTACATCTTTGGAAAAGAGTCATATGGAATAATTAGGCCCCTTGGGAACACTATACTATGATTCTAATACGATAAGCTCAAATTCCATCAGGGTTTTCTGTGATAGTCTATCTGACTAGTTTTCTGTCTGTGACAGGAAAACTTAAGGGTGGTAGTAGTTTGTTACAAGAAATGATATTGAAATATTCTTAAAGTAGGGTGCTCCTCCGTGAAAAGAAAAAAGTTCATTATATACCCAGAGGTTTCATGAGAGGGACACCAATTCTCGTTATATCGTTAGAAGACTTTGGGATGCATGAGTGGAGAAGTAGTACATTTAAATCATTAGAAAGATGACAGCATTTTGATTAACTAATATCAGTCTCTCTCTAGTATTAATGATACATTCTCATGCTGCTATTCTTCCCTTTCTATTTGAAAGCCGGGTTAAACGGGTTCCAACTAGAACATATCTTAGGTAAGTTACTTCATTTGGATAATGTTTTTGCTTTTCTGACTTTAGGGATGGTGTTACTCCCCACCTCTTAGAATCTTTTCCGCTGCTGTAAACTGAAGGTACCATATTCACACCACAAAGCACAGGCAAACAAAAGACCTTCTAAATATGTAGTTAATTGTGCTTTTTCTCTTTAAAAATCCGTTGACAACTTCCTCCACCAACAGAGACAAGACATGGGAATAAATAGAGTTTTAGTTATTTGTTCTTAGGTTTTCTCTTTATGGGGCACATTAAACTGTCACCGGAGGGCTGTGAGGCAAAAGAGGCAAAAACACCCCACAACCAAAAACACAAGAGCCTCCAAAACATTCTAATCTTTCCTGATGAACTTCTGCAATTCAATTTATTGCAACTCAAAGAAGTGGACATAATCACGTACTTACCTGCGGGGAGAGGAGCCAGGTTTAACAAATGGTGTTGGATATTTGTCCTCTTAACTACATACGAATAGGTAGCAGAAGTGCTACGTTTTGTTCCTTCTTGCTCTAATGTATTTTGTCTAGAGAATCCATCGCAAAGGATAACAGGAAGATAGCATACTTCTAACAGGTTTTTATACTGAAAAGGAACATGAGGTGAGGAAAATAGATACCATCTAGCTGGACATGCCACCTGTGGTATCAACGCGTTATCCACAGAGGCAGATTAATTGCTACCAGATTTATGGTGACGATCTGGAGCACAAAATGGTTTCTTTCCTTTCTTTCCTCTTGTTTTTGTCTACAAATTTGTCAAAGATGAGATAAAACTGTCTTTCCTCCCCTCTTCCAATTAAATCTTGATATAAATAATATTTTGTACTAATGGCCCTTAGAAAAAGAAACCCATTAAGAGACTGATGAATGTTAAATTAGCATTAAAAATGCTTCCACCTCTGTGAGCTTTTAATACAGGATTAATTCTCCGAAAAAGATTCCTTAAACTGCAATTAATTAGTGCACAACTAATTGCTTTGTAAGATAACAACTTCATACTTCAGAAGGGAAACAGCGCATTGGAAAATAAGAAGGCCCACAGCACAGTATTTTCAGCATAAAACTAATGCCAGTGCTTAGTCTTCATTACCAAACCTTAATTAATGAAGGTTTAGCACCCTGAGCCACCTTCTTGGAAGACTGCTAATCTACCATAGTGTGGTTCTACTGCTCCTATGTTGCAAGTTTCAAAGATAAGGCTTACCTGGTTTTGTTGTTGTAGGAATACTCCCCTCTCCCTTATCCAACAGGAAATCAAGTTATGTTGGCAGATGTTGGGTGCTCTTTTGTTTCGGACCTGGCAGCATGAACCCGTCCTTAGAGTCGCTGTCAATCTCAAGTCGCTCCAGTCTTTTTTTTCACCTCCTTTCTTACAAACAGGAAATGTGGTTCAGCTTTAACAAGCAAACTCATATTCTCCTTCAGTGTTTGCCTCCAAGAGAGAATCAAAGTGTTTATGCGTACCCTTGTATTTATTATCCACCTGTCTTGCCACAGAAGAACATGTACAGGACTATTAGTTTCATTTATGTGATACAAACTTACTTTTGTAATATTCATATGAGACCCATACTCTAAGTCTTCTTGGGTTTAATGTTGCGTTGAATTCAACAGAAGTATTTAGATACCTCTTAAACTAAATTACAGAACTATTTACCTAGGAGTGCTACATAACTCTTCCTGTCCTGAAGTTTCTAAGCCAAGTCTGAAAACCCATTGCTGAGAGCCTACAGCTTAGCAACAAGAGGATTCAGAGGCATGACGAAGGAATTATAACACTGCCAGCTCTTGAAGGGCAGATCAGAAAAACATAATGTGATTCCTCCATTCCTTAGAGTTTATCAATCTGGGGCCACAGTCCTGTACAGTTGTGGAAAGAAAGGATAAATCAGCATGTGGCTTGCTGTGTGTATTTAGAATTCAATGAAACATGTCTGTGTTTAGGCAGAGAAGCCATTTTATTCTCAGAATCGGAGTAGGTTCTTCCAGAGGAAGCTTGCACACTGAGCACTGTCAAAGAAACCTTCTGTTAACTTCTGATGTTTTAGGTATAGTTTGGGTTTTGGGGTTTTTCTTCAGAGCAAACAGTTTTATTTCCTACAGTGTATAATGCAGAACTAGGAAGCGTTTCTTAAGAAAAAAGTGAATCACATAACCATGTTTGTCTTTTTGGAATACATAAATTGAAATAGCCCTCAGTGTAGTCTAAGGAGCAATGTAAAACTCTGCTCTTCAAGAAAGACTCTGTGAGAAAATGTCCTCTGCAATCCATGTTTACTTGGGGTGCTATCAGTCTGAAATATTATTTTTATATTAACTGCCTTAGATCAATGCTTAAGAAATAATTTACTGGATTAGCATCTTATTTGAACATGAAGGAACAGATTAGTCTTGATTAATATAATATATCCTTCCATTCAAGTCTAAGGGTGATATAAACTCTTTACTCAGAGCTTTGTCATAATGAAGTGAATAGAGCAGGAGGAATTAATGTGAAAATACTCAAAATGGTGGGAATTCTTATAGGATACTGAATTGAGAGAGAAACGAGAGGGTGGAAGATGGGCATTGCAAGAATGAAGACAGCTGCTTAGTTTCTCAGCTAAGAGCACGAGGAGTAAATCTGAGATCTGCAGAGAATTCAGAATAAAATGCTTATCAGCCTGAACAAGAAGCTTACAAGAAATAAACTCCTTCGGAGATAATTAGGAGCATAATGGAAAGGTGAATACTGAGAATGCAGAGGGGGATTTCTGGATTTGTAGTCCTGCTGGTGTGTTAATAAATCTGCTCTCCAAGAGCAAATCATTGCTGTACTGTATCAGCTTTGAGTGGCTGCAAAAGCAAAGTCTATTGGAATGAGCATGAACTTTGTATGCTATTTTGGGCAACCTGCAAGAGACAGAAAGCTCTGTTAGACAGCAGGAAAATATTCGCTTCAGGCAGTAAAATCCATTGTGAATATGAGGCTTCTTTTTTTCCTTTCCTTTGTATCAGTGCTACATTAAAAAACTTAGGGAGCCAGTAGCCTGCTTAAAGTGCTGTTATTCGGGATAACGGAGACAAGAACAAATCATGACTGTATTTAGAAAGACAGCACATAAGGTAATGCTACTTCATCCCCATCTATTGCATACAAAGGCATTTCCTCCTCTTTTTCAAGTCCCCAAGGTATAAATTCCTGGGCACATACTCAGGGAAAGTATTTTTGCCTGCTTAACTACTACGTGATCTTTGGTAAACATATGGTGCTGGTATCTCAAGAAGAGGGTCGGTGGACATCTGACTTGGCTGGGAATAGCTCTTGCTACTGAAGTTCTTGGAGAAGGTAAACGGAGCACAATTAAATATTGATGTGCACAGATGAATGTGGAGGAATAAGTCTGTGCTGAAATGGAGTCAAACAAACAGTACATAAGTACATTTTGTAATGTATGCAAGCTGCCAGCAAGTAGTGCTTTTCTAAGACCGCAGAATGCATGTTTCTTCTGGCTTCCTGAAGGTGAAATAAGTTGCACAGCTGACAACACCATCAGGCCTCAAAAGCCTACTTTCTCTATTACTACTCAAATTACAACCTTTCTTTGAAAAATCGTATCATTTTCTCTGCTAAGTGTTGTAGTGGAAATCCCCTTGCAAAGAATGTAAAATACACTGTTTGTAGTAGAAGTCTTGAAAAGATTAGGTATTCCTGCAAGATGTAAATTCTATTTCTGTTTGAAATGGAAATCTATTTTTAAAAATGAGATTTCAGAATTTTCTGGGCAAAGTAACTACAGCGGAAATGTTTTTAATTGGGTTTATGCTGAAGTGGAGTCTGCTCTGGTTCTAGTCTCACAAACATTTTGGAGAAGTAGAACTGTTCTTTTAAGCCAAGCACGTGACTCTTTACTTCGATGTCAGGTGCAGACCTGGTGCTCCTTGTGCAGTGAACACAAATGAGCAACAGTGCTGCAGGAGAGAGGCTGGTTTAAAATAGCTGCCAGAAAGCGTGAGGCCTTTCAAGTGAGCTTCAAATGCTGCAGACAACTCTTCTATCTTTTACAGTGAATTTCATACTTAATGATAAAATTAGAAAACTAATCAGGGCCATTTGTGCATTGTAGACAAAGCCTGTCTTTAATCACCACTTTACTTAAACCACTGTTAAGCAGAATGCTGTCTCATTAACTGCCCCTGAAATTGTGGCTCCTATTAAAAGCAATATCATGGGTTTCCGGTGGGGAAACCACTGGGTGGTTTTTTTTCTGAATGCTACAAAACCTTATTATCAAGGACTATAAAGAGAAAATTTCTGATCTTGATAATTCTGCACTGAAAATTTTCCATTGAAAGCTAGCACTGCACACTTGTGAGGCTTTGGGTGGGGTTTTCTGTGTCGGATGCTTTAAGATAGCAGAGCAGTCCCTGTGTACTTAGCAGAGAGAAAACAGACCAGATGCCACTTCATTCAGAACCTGCAGAAATAAAGCGTGGCTTTTCCATTGACATCACTAGATTTTATTTGCTGTTCAGATAGACATTCTATGCTGAGAGAGATGTAATCTCTAGTGATTTTTCTTTCAATAGCCACAAGAAGAATGAATTTCCAATTAAAGTGCTATAATCCATTTATCTGGGTTTACGATTTTTTTACTTCCCTCTTGACACACTTATACAAGACTGTGGGTAAATACTTTCCCCTGGGCAGCTAAAGACCTGACCCTGCAACTATTCCTCATGTGAGACATCCTGGTGAAGCCAGCAGGCCGCTCTCTGTGCTTAGTAGCAAGCTTACAACTCTATCAGCTTTGACCAAAGCGCAAGAAGAATTTGTCAGCAAGAGAGTGACCCTAAAAAGCTTGTTCTTTTAAAAGTGTCTTGAGACTACCACAAGCATGTCCACGTGGCTCTGTTGCAGCTAGTGTAGGAAACCCAAACTCATGTACATGTGGCCTGAAGCCTCGTGGAGAATCGCCCTGAACAGTCTAAGCCCCTTGCTACGGCCTGAACTAATAAACTGACTCCACGCTTGTCCTCACTGCTGAAGTGATGAAGCTGACTCCTGCTCTGCAGTGTGTCCTTAACCAGCTTAGCCTTCATAGTGGACTTTCTCCTCGTGGCTAAGAGAATGTCAGAAGCTTGTTCTCCGTGTTGCAATGAGTTAAACTTGTTCTACCTTGAGCGAAGTGTTCCCAGCCACAATTCTGAATGAAAACAGCCCTTGCTTTGAGCAAAACAACTCCTGCGCTCTGCTGAGTGACTGGTATTGCAGGTAATGAATTGTTGTAACTCAGGATGCTGTCTCTGCATTTGAACTCTGTGTCTTCCACCACTTTTTGAAGCCTGTATTATCACAGCATGGTGCATGTTGGCCTGTCCTTCTGGGCACAAGAGAAGTTCTGAGCTCTTTAAAATCTGATGGAGACCTAGCCTAGGCTGTCTTGTTGAGGGTTCTTGTTACAAGTCAGACTGATGTGTATGTGAATGCTCCCTTTGCCATGACATTGCAGGGGAAAGTACTTGAAGCACGTGGTTTTCTCCTCTAAAATCCTTCCTGCATTTTATCCAGAGGGACACTGTTTCCCCCACATGACACGGTTGCTGGAGGGCAGTAGGCGATCCACTGAACTGGGGGTCAAGTGAAGGTCATGCACATGACTGCCGAGTCAGAAACAGTGACAAGGAAATGAAAAAATGTATGAGCCTGCCTCAACTTAATCTGTGACTGCAAATATTTACCAGTAAGCCAAGGTATCTCTGCAGTGCAGCTTAATGGCCACTTAGATCTAATTAGTGTGTGCGAAGGTTAAGAGAAAGATTTGAAATAATGACTGTGAAGCTAAGCTAAGCCTTGAAAAGTGGTCAGTGATGCATCAGAGTAGTGAACTTGAACTGAATCACTTAACTACTGAACCTGCAGCTTAACAGTGTTGTGGTTGCATCTCTATTTAAAGAAGTTTCTGGTAAGCAGATAAAAGGTGCTCATCTTGCCACATTCACGGCTGTTAAAACATTGTTTTCTTACTACTTCCTGTTGAGCAGCACATTCGGGCACAGCAAAGCGTGTGCTGCTTCTCTTGTAGTTTAAACTGTCAGAGACTTGTTAGCATTTACAGAAAGTAAGAACACAGGTGCATGGGAAATGGCTGTCCTGTCCCACAAGATGTTGAAAACCTATGAAGTGACTGCCCTACATTGGCATGTTCATTTTGGCATTTCTCAGAGGCCAAAGTACATACTGTTCCAGGAGCTCTCTTTGGGCATGAGAGTCTTGGGTTAAAGTGTCTGTGTGAAGGAAGCAGGGCATGGACAGGACTTCTGACTGTGATAGCTGAAAAATGCAGTCATGGACCCCTTTAGGTATCATGGGTGGCCTTACTCTGTCATGCACAAATGCTGCAGCTGCAAAGGGAGGACTTTGGTTTGGAACTAGATTATCTTTAATGTTCCCTCCAAACCAAACCATGCCATGATTCTATGACAAATTTTCCAAGAGAATTTTCCCAAGAGAAATGTCATGACACATTTCACCAAGCTTCCTGGTTAACAAGACCATATACTTTCAGAAGTCTGGCATTGCTGTAACACTGACAGGCTCTAAGCAAGCTTTGTTGTGGCTACCTTGAACTAGCAGAATAATCCCGTGACTTCAATTTTTATTTTGGTTCTAATCTAGGCTACTAAAGTTCTTTCTATTCGTGTTGTGTCCTTAATAACTCTTATTTTGAGATAGACTGGTTAAGAAAGGTGTTTTTCTCTTTCATGAAACATGCTCCTTGGGAGTATTTTCTGTCTTCTTTGTGCAGCTCCCACTTTCATAGTTGATTATGAAAGAGTTGCTCTGTGCGCTATTATTGGTGCCAATAAATTCTTGCTGGGTTGCTTAGTCAGTGCTTTATTTGTAGCTCGATCCAGGGATGAAGAAATGGTTACATGAGTGGATTGTCTCTTTTTATAACCTAAAGAACAAAATTACTTAATATTTAAAGGTGATAGCAAATTGTGTGATTTGGTTGCTATTTAGAGGTTTCTGTTCAGATACTGATGTAACTGATGCATAAAATAAAATGCACATCCTTCTACATCACCACTGATGTACACCTCTGTGTAGGTTCCATTCTCCATGTCAGATATGGCCAGGGGGAGCAAAGACATTGTGGCTGAGATGGGAGTTGAATGACTTCAAAGCAGCCAGCAGTGCTATCCCTTTGTGTGAGCACTGCAGAAATAGATGGCATTTCCATCTTTAAAACTGGCTGTCGATTTAGCAGAAAGTGTGCCATAGCTGTGTAGTTCATAGAATACTCCTTAGGTCACGCTCTGCAGCTGCTGAAAAGAAAGATTCTTCTCAGTGGAGCTCAGGAACTTGATGGCATTCCCTTCAAGCAGAGGAGGCAGGTAGATGAAGCCATTTTCCAACCTTACCCACACCTCCCTAATAAAGAGGTAATATGTTATTAAGTAGTATAGGGGGGTAGAGAGGAAAAGGGAGGTGATTAAATGCTGTACCCACACTTCAGTGAGGGAACAAAAAAAGTACCAGCATGGCTGAAGCTTGAAAGCAAAGTGAAATAAGCAAGAGAACAGTGTTAGTGTTAGTATTTGATCTTTGTGGACAAAGCTTTATTATCTTCTCAGTACATAACTAAATGCATGCTTAAAACTGTTCATCTTTGCTGTGATTCAAGCATCCTGGATGAAGCACTGGTTTCATATATGGCTGTACCCTTTACTTAAAGTGAAACATTTTTTAGGAGTTAGAGCACCATTTTTTGAGAGAATTGAGAGAAGAGTGTAAATTATGTTCTGTCAGTTTTGAAAAAATTATCCATTTTAGCTGAACAGTCACAGCATGGGTTTTTCAGCCACTTGGGGAGAAAAAACATGTGGTAAAGGCTGACCATTCTGGTTTGTGGCTTTCTCCTACTGAATGCTTTTATTCTGCGTATGAAACCTTGCACATCATGACTTTACATCATGGGACAGTTCACAGAGGGTCACTGGATCATACCGAGATGACAGGCTCTGATATGCTTTGCACTAGTTTTCCTGGAGTGGTGTTCAGCTCAGCAGCAATAGCAAAACTGTGGCATGGACAGAAAAGCTGGAATTTTCTCCATATATCTATGACTGGGGTTTTTTTAACCATTGTTAACTTGCAGTATACATCAAAAGTTTGTACTGATAACACTGTTGAACAAACATGCAATATTGACATCAAAACCCAGAGTTTCTTTCTCCATAACTGGAGGCTGAGGAGGTTCCTTGAAAGAAATTGATAGCTTCTTTTTTCTTCAGTTGGGAGGAAAAAAGCTCTGAGGCCTCACTAAGTTTTCTATCTCACTAGTTAGATGTATAATTGGGTGCATGATTCATACGCTAATGCTGTGACTTGAAGCTAATTTTTTTCCCTGCTATCATATAATGGAGTTCTGTTTTTTAATGTGCCTGCTTATTTTAGGCACTGAAATCCAGAGACAAGCTATATAAAAAAGAATCTGTACTGAAGTGCTTTTTAAAACCTGGTATTATTACAGTCTGTCTTTGAAACGTATCAAAACTCTTCATAAAGTGAAATCAATAAATACTGTGCACCATACAGAGCACAATCATACACCCAACCTTGAATTAGAATGCACACCTTACCCAGCAGCAGCTCTGTGAGGTTGTTTAAAGGCATGATGGGAGAGTGGTACCCAATGAGGAACGCAGGTTGGCTTCTGCTGAGTGCAGGTAATCACACACAGTTTCCTTCACACACTGGAGTAACTTTTTTCTCTTTGTGCAAACAGATCTATGATATATATGCAGAGTCTTGGCTCTGCATTTCCCTTGAGCATTACTGTATTTGCAAGTTCAGGTCTCCAATGGCTTGCTGAGAGCATTAATTCATGTCTAATTCAGCACTAGAGAAATCTGAAGATTCAATGCATTTATAGATAAACATGCGGAGGTTTTCAGGAAGGGCATTGTACTGGTACTTCTACAATTCCTGGAGTGAGGTAGTTTCTACCCTACCTAACAGGCTTGTGGTTTATAACATGACTTATGTATCAAGTCAGTAATATTTCCCTGTGGCTGTAGAGAGCCAGACAAAATAACTATGAAATACTACCTGTACTTCTCACTTTGATGCCAACGTTTTTAAAGATGTCATATAGATGATTTAGATGGTTAAATTTCAGGTTTGGAGAAGCCAAGGAGGGAGCAGAGCACTGTTGTCAGGCATTTCACTAATGTGTGGCTGGCAGTACTTACAGTACCATCCTTTTATGTCCCTGCTTTTCTGATGTGACACCTGCTGCTTTGAGCATCCTGAGGTGGGTGAGGGACTCACCCTGGGCTGAACAGCTGGTAGTTTGCTATGGGCAGGCTACATTTTGAGCACTGTCTTTCCTGACATGCCTTGCTTCCCTAGCTGTAGAGTAGAGCTGGAGTATCTCTCCTGCACTGATTCACACAGGAAAGCTCTGATGACAATGAAGCATGTGATGGGAGAAAATTGGGCAAGGTTGTCTTACCTCAGATGAGAGACCTGACAGCCTTAATAGGAAAAAGAACAGAGGCTTGGCTGCATGCATGAGCCTTTAGCAGTGTCACTGATGTCTCCTAATAGAAGGTGGAGGGGAGTGCCAGCAAATCTTTTAAACTTAGAAAATGCTGATCAAATAGTGAGGTGTCACCTATGAAACTAGCATTTCTTAGAGCCAACTAGTTTCTTTAGTGGTCAGAGAGATCCAATCTCATTTCAGGGTTATTTTGCTCAGATCAGCCATATCCTTCTCTTCCCTCACTAGCACACTGACACTGCCAATTAATTGACAGCTGCCTTGCTGTAGCTCAGAGATGGAGATGTTTGTTATCCTGGAGTGGAATCAATAGCTGTGTTGCTTTATATCCAATGTCTGTGATTTCTGGCAAGCATAAGGACTTTTCTGCTAGCTTAACCCTGACTAGGATTTAATTAGTGGATTTTAAAGTGGTAAATACATCCATCTGTCCTGTGCAAAGACTTTCTTATGATGATAAGCTGAGCAGCCAGAGCATCAGATCCTTCCAGCAGACATCTGTGTTAATTTGGAGAGCTTTTCAAGCTCCTTTCTTTCAGGTCAGCTCTGTTCTGTACTTATCTTTCTACCTTTAAGAATAGAACCTGTCCCATGCCCTCAGCTGGAGCCAGAGTCTTCCCAGTGCCAGTAAATTCTCATAATCTTTTGTTACCATTTCCTCTTCCCTTCTCTGTTCAAAGCGTGTCTTATCTAGAGAGAGCAGAACATGGAGTGAAAACAAACCAATATATATGTTCAGTAAACATCAGGTCAAGATACATAATTCAGTTTACCACAGCAGGGTGGCATTTCTGAGAGAGGGGTTTAAGGTACAGAAAGGGATTTTCTGGGCTATCAGATAAATGGCTTCTATCGGGAGAAAAATACTGGCGTTTGTGTTGCTTCATTAGAATAACAAATGAAAAAGCAGAGTGCATTGAGTGCCAAAGCTGCATTTATCTTCATGCCATATTCAGTGCTTTCTCAAGGCAAATGTTCTAGCTCAGAAAGAAATCGTGAGAATGACACAGTGAGCTCCAAAGTCTCTGTGCATGCTTTTCAGCAGCACATTTGGAAGCTGAATTCCTTTGCTCTCAGGAAATTCCTCAGGTTATGGATACTTGAGTTCAACGATGACTGTTACATCAAAGGTTGAATGGGATCATGAGTCATACTGGAAAGGACAACTGGGCAATACTGCAGGGAAAAGGGAGGCAAGATTTAAGATGAGAACGAGGTAACAAATAAAGAAAGATATGTGGGTGAAAGACAGAGAACAGAACTCTAATCATTTCAGTAAAGGAGAGATAGCAAAGGCCCCCATGATGTGAACCATGCTTCATTAAAGCAGCCAGAGGCATTGAGCCTCAGGTGATGGTGCTAAGCTATGTGTGGAGCTCTTGGAGAGCATCCTTCCTGAAACCTTTGGGAGCCCTGCTGCAAGAGCAAAACTGAGCCCTTACATAAGGGCCGGGGCAACAGGTAATGGGCATATAAACCTTATCCATTTATGTGAAAAAAGTCTGTGGCAGTGTTGAATCTTGCCACTGTAGAAAGAGATCCATGTTCCAGTTACACACTTCTGCCCCTCATCTACTGTAAGGAATTACTCTGCCCCCTGCCAAGGACACAGAGCAGGGTCTACACAAAGGCAAATGAGTAACAACAAACAAACAAACAAAAATGAAGAGGGGCTTTTCTGGGTTTAAAAAGGGAGCAGCTGTGGAGGAGCTAATTCTTGAGCAGGACATAATACTCTCTGTGTGGTTTGCTGTGAGTTACCTTCAGTGGCAGAGATTTAAAGACTGAATCTCAATCTCTTGACCAGGTGTGCTTTGGAATTAAGGCAGCACTAAAGGTTACAGATACCCCCTTGAGGTTTGGGGATTTTTTTTGGGTAGGGGTGAAATTTTTGGCTCATTTTGTTTATTAGTTTGTTTTCCCTCTGGTGGGGAAACTCATGGACAAGGACTGCAGTGTATTGCTACCTCAGTGGTGTCAGTTCCACTTTTTGTGGTTTGTGGTCTTACCACTGTTGTTCTGGGCTGGCTGCATCTTCCAATATTCTTAATAAATTTACATCATTTCATACAACACATTGCCTTTAGAGCAACTTCTAGAGCCAGACTCAGAAGGAAGCCATGAAAAAAAAGAATGCTGTTTATAGAAATCTATAGACTTAAAAGGCGACTCGGGAAGGACAAAGTTCTGCTCAGTACTGCATCATTTATAGCACTTTTATGTAAGTGTGCCAGCTTCCTTGATTTATGTGTATGTATATTTGGAGTTATTTTCTTCCTATTATCCCAGAAATTGATTCTCTTTCGCATGCCTCTTTACAGACCGTGTGATATTCTATCACCTGCCTGAGTTACAGTGAATGCAGTGGAACAAATGCCCAGATGTTCCATTTCCAGGGTAAGGAAAGGGCATTTGTGCCTGCCTGTGGAGATGAGGACAGCTGGTTTTGCTACTGGATAGATCATGGATGTCTCTGTTTTGGGCATCAGAAAATGGGATAGTATTTGTGTTGCTTTCCTAGTATGTGTCCTCCCTCATTCTGCACTTGGAAATTTTATCTGAATGGGACTGTTTGCAGTGTTTAGGATTTTGAGTAGCCTAATAGAAGTGGTGTTACAGAAGTGTGCAGGGTGGTTTTCATGCACCTCCAGTGTGCCAAATGTATATGCTGACTGTAAACACTGTGCACCCACAAGGACTTGTCAGAGGTGGTGTCACTCTGCTGCTCAGTACGTTCCTGCCAGGACAGCCATGGACAGAAGCATGGTGGGACGCCTTCAGAAGCACTTAAAAAAGAAGGATCACATTAGTATTTACTGAGTGGTAGCCTTCCAGAAAGGCATAGAAATCCTATGTGTTCTCTGCCTCCTTGGTCATTTACCATGACAGATAATTCTGAAGTTCCTGACTAAACCCATTGAGCACTAATATGATTATTGCCCAGCCACTTTAGAGGGAAGAAGGTCTGGCAATTTAAGGACGTGAAGAAGGGTGTTTGGAAAAAGCACTTAGAGATTTCACCCTCGGGCATAGAAGCACTGTGCATAGAAGTAACCTGTAAGAGAAAATGAAGAGCACCATCTACTGATGCAGAAGAAAATGAACCATTTGTATACCAAGCCTTTTTTTTCTTTTCCTTCACCTTAGACAAGTTGTTCATGGCTTTTTAAATGCAGACTTTATTCTGGATTTTTATTGTCACTAGCAAGATATTTTAACTATTGACTCCCCTTGCTAATGGTGCTGATAGAGAAGAGAGTGTGTTTGTACATGGTCTGTTCTGACCCTCGGCAATCCCAACAAAGAAAGGGGCCTCATTAGCACCCTTGATATGCATAGATATGTGTGCCAAATATATCAGCTGGCTGCCTAATCCTTATTGTCATGGCAGTTGCTTTCAGTATCAGCTTAGAAAAGCATGTTGAGCTGCCACAGGCCATCATTGTCTCTTTCCAGCGCCAGCTCTCCTCAGCTTTTTGGCTGAGAGCTGAATGATTTGTCACAACCTTACCTGACAGCTTTATGTGCTCCATGGTTGGAACACTCCACAAACTTTAGGGACTTGACGCTGTCACAGTTTGTTGTGCATGGGAGTGGATCATGAAGGTCCTGTTGCTGTCAGCTCCTAGGCAGACCATGCTGTGTACACCTGAGAAATTTGGAATCATCCTAAAATGAAAGTGCACTTTTTTTGTTCCTCTAGATCTCGGTCAGCCCGACCTGACCCCTTCTGCTAGGGAGGACTAACTCTATATTCAGTCTTGTTTCCTCATCACTGACTAGTGCTCCATCATCAGGGCCTCTTTTTCAGTGCTAGATTGGGCATGACGTTGCATCATTCAGAAATATCAAATTAGTTAATTTGAGTTTGCCTTAAGGGAGCTCTGACAGGAACGATTAGACCTGCACAGATATCTGTCTCAGGTGTTGCAATCTTTCTATCCTGTTACTGACTGATGATGTATGAAGAGGGAGCACGGCCTTGCTTCCTATTTTAGAGAAGCACAAGGCTCCCTCTTTTGTTGTACACCAGCACCACTTAGTGCTGAGATGTTCCAGAGGTCACTAAGAGAAAAATATGTTCATATATGATCATATTCAATTTCTAAGTGAAGCCCAAGTTTATGAAGCTTTGTATTAGCACTCAACTATTTTTATCTCTGTCTTTGCTCTTTCTTCCCTGCCTGCCTCCATTTCATAGAAATTACAGCACCTTTTCCTACTGGAGCAGTATATTTGCAAGTACACATCTTATTCACTGGAATCTAGAGTACAACTCATGTCTTGGGCCACCCCTTGCCAGCCATCAGCCAGTTACAAATGTAAAGATTCTGGGTGTTCTGTGTTTCTAAGTTGCTGTAAAATCTAGTAGATATGAACAGATTGAATAAAGTCAGAATATTAGCAAAGGAGAGAGAATCTTAGAACTGGTTATTCTGTTTGGTGAAAAAAACCAAAAAGTGATCTTCAGGATAGTGAAGTGCTATCAGCTTGGAGTTCGTTTTAGTTTGGGTTTTTTTCCTCCATTAATCAGCTTATTTAGTAGAGGGATTTTCTTCTTACAAACCTTGTTTTGCAGAAACTGAACAATCTGGTGAGTTCAGTTTAGTGCAGATGATTACAGAGAGGGGCAAGGATCTTTTTACCTGCTAATGTCCATGATCTCTGAACTGGATTAAAAAAAAAAATATCTGGAACCATAGTGGCATCTCGTTTCCTAGGAGGGAAAGGGACAAGTAAACCAGTGAACCATTCAACTCTTCTGAACATGATCTTCCTAATGTCAGAGGAATGTGAGACTTGGATGAAGCTACCACTGCCTTACCTTGCTCCAAGACATAAACAACATGAGCAAAAAGAAATATGTAAGATTTTATGCATCATAGGTTTTATACCAAATGATACTTCTGGCACCTTACATATTTAAATGTGACACTTTGAATACAGGCTTTAGATGTTTAATAGAAAATTATTTCTTTCATTGTCACAGAGAGCACTGGATGGTCACTTTCTGAACAAGAAAATGTTTTGTACTGAAACAAGAAAATGTTACTGTTTGCCAATGCTTGTTTGCAAACAGTAGTGCCTAAGGTAAGCCGGGAGAGGGAGCACAGGCCACCTGAGCAGAGCTCCCCTGCGCAATAGCAGGCAGCAGAAATTGTTCTCTGGGGCACACCAGGTTCTAAATGTTTCGACAATATCCAGATGGTTTGATCACAGTTTTGTGAGTGCCAATAATCTCCACTGTCCTCTCCAAAAGCCTCCTTGGCCTGGTACCCATGTGCAGTAGGAAACAGCAAAGTACAGAGGTGACAGCTGCAGAAGGACAGCAAGATCTTTGGGATCAGGGCACAGGGGAAAAGGAGACTGCTCCCATTTAATGTGCCCAGCAGTCATGCATCAGTGAGGGACTAGAGCCTAAATACCTTCATCTACTATGAAAATGAATCGAGGTCAGGAAAGCACTGGCTCTTTTTATGTCACTGTGAAGGAAAATATGTTCAAAAATACTGAATAACTTACTATGGAAGAGCCCTTATGCTTATATAATGATTTATTCACACCTGGTTTCGACTATCATCATACCCTCTTTTTCATACAAGAGTGGGGAAGAGTGGAAATACAACAGTGTAAAGTTTCTGAGCTTCTCACAGTTATCTGGCAAACCCTGCCAGACAAAAGCATCATTTGCTTGCTCTATGCTTTATTTAGGCCATTTTCTTATTTTACTGTAAGACTTCATTGCAGATTCCTGTTCACTCAGAAAGTGAACTGAAAGAAGACTTTATTGCTTCTTTTTTCTGTACAAAATAGTTTGGTGGTAGTAACTGATTTGTCTAGTAAAGAAAATTAAATGGACAACTGGTGAGAGTTTCCATAGCTAGAATAATTTAATATTTCACAACAAAATATATTTAGGACCAGAAACTGATCTCCAGATTGGATAGAAGAGTTTGTGATCTATATCGTTTTTTACAAGGAGTAGTGCAGCTATTGTATCTTTGCATATTGACTAGCAGGAATTAATAATATAGTCCAATTTTTAAAACTGTTTCATTATCCTAAAAATGTGTGTAGGTAAAAAAAAAAAAAGGCACATTTGTTTGGGGTCTTTTTAACTTTTTATATCTCTTTCTTCAGGTTTGAAGCTCAGGCAGATCTTGCAGCTAAGATGATGTTTTAGGCACAGCAGTGTAAAATAATCTACTTCATGACACTTCTCTTCTGTAAAATTTGAGGGCTTGGTCTTAAACTGCAAGGAAAGATTTTACCTGTAAGGTTTAACACTCCAACAAAGTAAGGCTAAACAGAAATACAGAAGTGTTCTAGCTGTGTATTTGTCATTTGCTCCTTGCCAGTGACTCGCAAAACTTAAAATTTTGTCTTGAAACTTGAATTTTCTCTAGGAGTTATTTTTCTTTTATTATAATCTACTCCTGGGAAGTTTGGGGATCAAGAAGGATAGTGAGACCTTATGTGTAGTCTCGGTTTTGATGTTGGTTGTTTGCTTAGTATTAATTCTAATACTTCTATGGCTATTTTCCTTTGTATCTAGGGCCAAAAACCCATCTAGATAAAAAGAGCCTTATCTCAATGAATTCCTGGTTGCTGCCACACATGAAGTTTGTGCAAGACTCCCTGCACTGCCTCTGCAGGCACCAAGGTAGGAGGGGGAACAGTGGGGGCCTTGGGAGGCGAGGCAGAGACGAAATCTCTGCATCTGGAGTTAATAAGTGATGTCACAGCTGATCACTAACAGCGTGGGGGCAGGTCCCCAGTGCCTGCCCATGGCCTGCATCAGCACTGGTGCCTTTTTCAGCCCGTATAATCCACGGAGCATTCAACACTGCCAGCTCTTCCTGTGCCACTGTGGGGACACAGCCCTGACCTCTGCCTTGTGTGTCCCCTGTGGGGACAGTTTGACCTTCCCGTGGGGCCTGAACTGCCCCAGCCCCAGCCAGAGCCCAGCCCAGGGCACGCTGAGAGCACAGGTGCTGCAAGGGACACAGCAGGGCTCTGCCAGAGGTGAGTCATTGGTGCCATATGCATCTCATGGCTAGCACTAATGACCTTTAGAGATGTGTGTACCCCTGATAATGCCCTTCTCTTGTGGTGTCAAACCTGATATTAGCCAATTTTATATTTACCCAATGACTGTATGAATGGCAGTATGCACCTTTTTCTATTTGAGTAGCTCATTTAGAAAGCTCACAGCTGGAGGTGGGAACATTCACCTCCAAAAGGTCACCTTAAATGAGATATAAAATTTTCATTAAAATTGTTTCGATGTTTCATTTTGGAATAGCTGGAGCAAGTATTTCTTGAATATGTTCTTGAATCCCCAGTTTCAGAACCATGTTGCCATATATTTCTTCCCTTAAAAACAGTGGATATATAGTACTTACTTTTCAGAAACTTACTTCAACTGGTTGACTTTTTGTCCCCTTTGGGGTCAAAGCTTTTTTGAAACCTTGGACTCCTTCAAAGGACAAAGTGTACAGTAGCTATGACTAGTCAGACTAATGTGCCACTACAGTGTAACATGTTCGTCTGAGTTTATTATCAAAACAACTTTTATTACTTCGAGTGGGTCTACAGAGGAAAATGAGAACGCTAAACAAACAAGGACTGAAGAGACAGGAGGCTATGAAACAAAAATAATACATAGATGCAAGGGAAGTGGAAAAATATGTGGCAAGGAGCAGTAATTACGGCAACAAAAGACATATAGCCAAACAATTAATGGAACTGAAGACACCTGAATGAAAGGGAGCACTTTTATAAAAAACAGAAGACCCCAAAGCAAAAGGCAAGAAGGGTTTTTTAATCACTATTGAAATGAGACGTGAAGAGATGTAGGGAGAGAGAATTGTGGTGAATTCATAAGGAAAGGAAGGTGAGCGGAGGAAGAAAGGGAAAATCTTCTGTTGATGCTTTAAGCAGGTTCGAGCCAGATCTCCAGGGGCTGGAACATTTCCATCCCTTCCTGTAGTGAGCAGCGAGCATGTGGGGTAGGTGGTTAGCACCTGTGAGATGTGAAGTGACTTGCTGAGGACTTCAGTCAGCTGGTGTCTGCTGCCTCTCCACTGTTCAAGATGCTGCCCACCTCTGCATGCTAATAAATCTCAACAAGCCCGAGGGCACCCTCATGGAAAATGCTTTTATGGGGGCATTAAGTAATCTGTGTAGCAGTCAGCTCCCAGAGAACAGCTCTGGGACTCTCCATGGGCAAGAACAATGTCTTGGAAAGCACAAAGGGACTGCTGAACGCAACTAAGCAAAGCAGAGGAATTAGACAATGGTTTAGAAGATAAATGCCAAAGGTACGACAAAAGGTCATTGACCTTTCATGATAAGCAGCCCTTGTTAGCAGCACTACTACACAGTGAATAATCCTTTCTTCATGTTGCTTTGCCTGACTGGCTGATAAACCCATTTGAACCTTTGCAATTCAATCCAATGCAATTCACCATACCCTCTTCAAATCTTAATTCTATCCCCTACTCCTACCCCCTATTTCAGCTCTGTAAGAAATAAGTGAGGCTAAAGCCTATATTTAATTTTCATGCACAATTTAAAGGCTAGATAACTACACTGTGCAGACCCCTTGTAGTAGTAGGTGAGCTGTCCTTGTGATAGTGAAAGCAGTGTGTGGCTGAAGATGAGGTGTCCTGGAAAATTAATTTCCTCTGGAGGGTCTTAGCAGCAGGGTTCCAGGCTGCATATTAATATCTCTCAGCCAGTGTCCTGGACCTTAGTCTTTCTCCTTTTAATTCCTGAGTAACTTAGGTCAAGAAAGACTGTGAGGAATCAGCTCCCTTATGAACGTCAGGAAGAGAACAACTGCAAGAGCTCCAAGTAAAGCCCGATCAAACTCATTTAGCAGCAGCCATACAAAAGATGTAGGGAGTTGCTTGGTGGGTTCATAAACTACGTGCTGGAGCAAATGCCAGCAACAACTACACAGAGAAGGGTTATAGTTGCAATTCTAGGCTGAAAAGGGGATCTAATTCACAAGTCCTTCCCTACTGGGGTTCTGAGAATATGTGAATCCTACTTCCCCCTTCACCCACACTTTTATTTTGAATGGCAATTTGTAATGAAGGAGTAAACTGGCTTGTGCTAAAGAGAGCAGGCTCCAGGAGGTCTGGTGACAGGACACCCCAAATGGCTAGAGCAGGGTGTAGCAGAGCAATCGTCTCCTTCAGTGAGCTATTCTGAATTCAGGAAAGATGGGATGTGATCCTCTGAAATACTAAATATTGAATTCAGAGCAGGTGGTATAATTTAAGATGAACTCAGTCATTATGATATCTCATCATTCGGTCATACTGGCATCCCAGGACTTAAACATTTTTAAAATAGTTCTGTATGTTCTTTGCAGCTCCATTCCAGCTCTGCTCTTCTTGGCTCCAGCACTTGCCTCAATACTGTGCTGCTGTAAGAGGGAGCACAAAGAGCAAACTTGCTTTTATTGTTAGTGAACCTGAAATGCTGCTGCATTTGGAGAACCCTTGGGTTTGCTTCCAGAGTTTTTCTGAAGCCTAGAGATACATGCAGAAGGGATGGGTGATGCATACAAATCCCATGAATACTACAAAACCAGGTAAATTCTAGGATTTGTGCAAATCCATTACCCAAGTAGTGACAAAGTCTGGAAATTCTCTGACTGAAGGAAGTGGCTGGTTTATCTACTCTGCTCCCTTTTTGCTTTGCAAGAAATAGCTGTCTTGGGAATTAAAGTAGGTAACACAACCAATTTCATCCTGTGTCTTCTTTTATTCCTCTTCATGCAAGGCTGTCCAAAGAAGAACTGAAAACCCTGATTACTTCTCAGTATGTACATATCCACTCTTCTTTTAACATCTAGTTTTTGGAAACTACTTCAACACACAAGTAGCTTACAAATCTACCTTAAAAACAGAAATTAGTTTACAAGCCAGACAGGTACGTGTCGGCGATTGAGAGACGGGACACAGCTTCATGCAAGCAAAAGCCTTTTATTGTTTCTACAGCATGGCTTATATACCCTTACAGCCTTTGGACAAAACTTTCCACCACCTTAATAAGAAACTGCAACATTCATGTTTCCTAGCAACATTAATTAATTCCCGTCTTGCATGATTTCTCTTAAGCAAAGCACAATGTAACACATAACGTTCCTTCTACTCAACCCTTCAAACACTTGTCTGCCGTTCCCGTGGCTTCTGGCCCACTAAGGTCAAGATATCCACGCCTGTGGTACTTTCTGCTCAACTTCCCAAGTGCCTCTCCATAGATATGTGTGTGGTTTTGGGGTTTCTTTTTTTCTTGCTTCTGGCAACACTGCTGCAAGTTGGAGAATGCCACTATATTGAAATTACTGTGATAAAGACTTAGTTTTGATGATCATCTGTCTCCAAAATGAAAAAAAAATCCCATTTCAATACCCTTGTCTACATTTTAAGCTTTGGTGCAAAATAACTTTATTTCAAAGTTTAATGTACCATGGACTAAAAGTTATTAATGTTTTGGGGAAGCTTCCTTGGACTGAAAAGCAACATAAACATTTTCTTCTTATTTGCTTAAATTTTTGTGGCACTTGAGTTTTTTGAAAGTCTTCCTGTCCTAAATTGTAGAATTGTAGAGTAATTTGGGTTGGAAGGAATTTGGTTTAAAGGTCACATAATCCAATCCCCTTGCAATAATCAGGGATATCTTCAAAGAGAGAACTTTCTAGAGGGGAGACATGTAGGGCTAGGGGTGGGGAGGCCAACCGGGAAAACAGAACTGGGGTACATTAACANTTGCTCAGAGCCTCGTCTCACCTGACTGTGGACACTTACAGGGACGGGGCATCTACCACCTCTCTGGGCAACCTGCTCCAGTGTTCTACACACACAAAACAGAGTGTAGTGAAATGCAGTTCCATGCAGAGATTTCTTTTCAGCACTTTGTTCATGCCAGCAACGCGAGGTTGTTTTACCTGTGAACTTTGAATCTTTACACATGAGGGAATCATAACTCCTGGTATGTTGCGGCTGGGGCGGACGGTGAGGTGCCGCAACCTTCCAGAAGCGCCGCCAACAAGGGGAGCCGCCCAGCAGGCCACTTCCCACACGCACACGCACTTCCCACATGGACGCACACCCATGCCGGATAGCTGTTACTCCAAGAACAGGCCAACAGCAAGGAGCAGGGAACGGTCTCTGTTTGGGATTCCACGAGGTAGGTTTATTCTGAGAACATGCAAAGGGTCCAAGGACAAAGACCAATAAATGGCTGAGGGTCCAGGTTTATATGGGGGAAGGGGGGCAGGGGCTAGGGGAGCGTCAGGTACCAATAATCTGAGGGCATCGGGGTGGTAAATAGGTGGGGCTAGGGTATGGGAGCCAATGGGGAAACTTTGAGGGAGTGGCTACGGAGCAAAAGACAATGGGAGAACAGGGAAGAGAGAACTTTCTAGAGGGGGGACATGCAGGGCTAGGGGTGGGGAGGCCAACCGGGAAAACAGAACTGGGGTACATTAACATAAGAGAGCCAAGGAATCCTGGGAGAGGCATTTTTGGTCTCCCTAACAACGGAGTATATCTAGGGCTCTTCCTCCCAGGGTACCATTGTGGTTCCTTCACCCCCAAGCTCACCAGCCTCCACACTGGTATGTTGTATGGACAGAAATTAAAGAGATCCATAGGAAGTGTTTGTCTCTTGTCTATCAGCTGTTTTCCTGCAAGATGCTGTGCAGTGTGTCCAGGCTGTCATGACTCCTGGTCAAGTGGCTGAGGATATCCAAGAGCAAACCTGCTCGAAAAACAGTAGTGTGGAGCACCGTCTGTGGCAGGTAAGTATGCAAATTCTGACAGCATTTTTACAAATGTTGGCTAATATAAAACAAACAGGAATTACAGGAGCTGTTAGCCATTTCTGGTGCTAGTGAACAACAACACATTATTTCAGCAGGAGGGGAGAGAAGAAGCAGTGAATTGTGGTGTTCAGTAAAATCCTGCATATTAACGGTGTCACGGTTTAATGCCGACTGGTAACTAAGTACCACATGGTCTGAAAGTAAGTATGACATTGGTCCATGGTCACTGAATATTTCTCTTGCGTTTTTAGCTGTCTCTAAGAGCACTGATACTTTCATAGAGGTAACTAAATATCGTTTGAAGTCCAATGAAAAAACCCAGCATCTAATCAGCAGTGTTAATGAATGAAGGCATACTGAAAGCCAGCATCCAGATAATACTTGACATGAATGGTAGGTCTAAAAAATACGCTGCTGTTAGAAGTGTCCACTGTATCAGCTGTGTGGTCCGTACAGCATGCAAATAATATTTGCTTGAGGTGCTCATCTTTGGATTTCATTATTTTGATTGAAAAGAAGAATTATTGGCTGCTTGTTAAAATAATTTGTATTAAAGCACTTAAAGGGAAAAGCAACTTGTTTTTTTCTTCAGGCCAAAGAACAAAAACCATCCTGAAATCTACAAAATACTTTAAGGATATCAACATTTGAAATAAAATTAATCCCTTTACCTTCATAAGACTTGGGGATTGCCTTTATTCCAGGCAACTGAAATACTCTGTTGGCTCTGAGACTGGCTTGCAAGTTGCTACACAAAATTAAATTTTAAAGCTCTCAAGAAAAAAAACAAGCAAGGCTTATGCTACTTGCATGCTGTGCTAAACCAGTACGTTTTTCAATGTAAAATGCACTGTGTCTGTAACTTTCGTGGCAAGGTACAGGAAGAATAGGAGGAGAACATATTTTTTCAGTTCAGGGTCATTCATCTTTCACTCTTGGTACTCAGTCTTCTAATATTCATATCCATGTATAATAAGGAATCTGTTGATGGCTGTAAACGGGATCTAGCAGATTATTTTCTTTGAAGCTGGAAAGAACATGAAGGAAACCTGCAGTTATTTCATGCATTATTTTATAGTTGCATTGGTAAATGTACATATTAAAAGACTGGAGTTAGTTTTCCTTGTAATTAAGTTGTAATGTGAATATTTTAGGCAAGGATATCAAAGTTCCTGGGATGCCAGAAAGACTAATGCTGTTTCAAAAACTAGATGTATACAAAAATAACTATCAGTTTTACATCGCTTGCCAAACATTACTCCAAAATCATGAAAATAGGAGTAAAGGACAATTTTTTTATATATTCTAAATATTGCACAAACTACCCGTGTGACTGCTTTGTACTTAGTGTTCTGGACTAATATTCATTTGCATATATGCTTATGTGTGTGTAAACATTGCTTCATGTCCCAGTTCTCACTGTCAGGCCCCCAGAGTAACTCAGCACTTTATAGGCATAATTACTATAATATTTATGTAAGATCTTGACATTGTTACAATTTATTGCTTTTTCTGCCCAGTGGGCTCCTTTCTTTGAGGGCAGGAAGGATCCTGGAGGAAGGACTATATTTATCTGTGGTTGCAAAGTGTCAGACACATAGTAGGTGGAACTAAAAATGAACGGATAACAGATAAGTCCTTTGTCTTCTGTCCTGAGACTAAATAAAGGTTTGGGCTTCATGCACATCATAGGCAATATCTATTAAGCTATTTTCAAGTGATCTCCTTTTGGGAAAGCACTAAGCTGAAGTACCTTTTACTTACCTTTGTCTTCTTCAGCAGCACAGCCACCTAGCCTATAAATGGTACCTTTTATTCCCCTCATGTTTAAACATTTCCTAAAGTTTCAATATACTAATTTCCAAACCTGTTCATCTGAGTCGTCGCTCCCTCTCCAGCACTTAGAATGCAAATGCTGTGAAATAGTGTTGCATTAGAAAGTGCTAATTAGCTCAACATAAAATGAAAAGAGTGTAGGTAGGTTATCTCCATCAACCTAGTAGATTTTTTCCTAATAATGTTCTCATTAATTTAGAAATACATTTTCCAGTCTCTCATGGCTGTTGCATGAGTCCTACAAGAGTTAAATAATATGAAAAGACTGAATGCTTTGCAGATCTCTAAATGGCCACTTGGAGTTATTTAAATCGTACAGCTGCTTTTCTTAGATAATATCTTGTGATAATTAAACTAAGCCTTTTGAAAGCTCATCTTTCTTCCTTTTGAATATAAAAGGAGATCAAAACAGAATATTTCATGGGAACACAGTAAAATCTTAAGTTACGGAAAGTTCCTGCTTCCCGTGAATAAACCAGAGATTGCAACAGGCTCAGAGGGAAGAGAGCTGAGTTTCGTAGTTGCCAGTAAGACCCTCGCTGCTCCAGTGGTAGGAAGGAAAGGGTGATTCAGAACCGTTCTGCTTAGTCTCACACCAAAAGGGAATTTGTTCCCTTATTTCCAGCATCAGCAGTTAATGGAAAACATTCCCACTTGGATATTTTAGGATTTGAGATGGACTTAGAAATTTTCAAACATTTTTCTAAAGCTGTCTTAAAATACTGTTTCACATCTTAGTAGAACATTAGAATTACCGGATGAACAAAAGAAAGTTGAGTCATAGAGAAACTCCTGCCAATGTATTGTTACCAGCTTAGGGTTGTGTGGCTTATAATGATAAACTCCCTGAACTTTCTTCCAGTTTCCCTATTTTCCACATTAAAGGAACACTGCAGAACAGCTTTGTCACACTGAAGTTTCAAGACACAACTTTAATTATTTAGCATACTTCCTTTGCATGTGGGTAACGAGGACAGCAAGTGAGAACACAGAGTGATGTCCTGCAACAGCATTGCCGGAGTGTCTCTTTGTTGAGATTATCAGGATTTTGGCAAAGCAACAGGACAGGAAATGTGACAAATTCAGAAAAAAGGAAGGAACCTATAGCAAGAACTGGAGCAATGAGGACTTTGAGCTAATTCATCAAATCTGGCATTGCCGGCAACTGGTCACCACTGTGCATTAAATCAAATTTTCCTTAATTTACACCTGGGAGATACATTTAAGAGGAATTTTAAAACATATTTTAGAGGGGGAAAAAAATCAGATGCTACTTAGTAATATTTGACTTACTTTCTTCAGCTTAACAAAGGGTCTACCAGCTCAGCTTAGGTTTATCAAGAGGGTTCAGAAATACTTCATTGAAGACTCTTTGCTTTATCTCAGCCTTTATTTTTTAGGTTATGTTGGAAAAAGTAGGAAACATGCATTTTTTCATGATTCAGAGCAGCTGTTGCAGGTGTTGTGCCTCAGAATTTGTGGGATCTTACACTGGTTACGGCATGAGAAGAGAATTGCTCAGGAAATCAAGTTACATATGTCCATATGCAAAAAGCCATTGCTCAAATTTAATTGGGTAGGATTACAAGTGAAAAATGGCCTTCATTAGCATAATGTTATTTTCAGGATACTGGTAGGGATTAGGAGTTTCTCCAGAGAACATGGAGACCATATTCATCGACAGAAAGCAATAGCAACTCTCACTTCAAGAAAAACTTCTGATTTACATAACTAGCCTTGAGTCATGATACAGGTTTTATAAACGACTTTGTCAATCTAAAAGATGCTTGCTATTCAAATTATGAAGCCCCTGTGAGTACAGGCCCATTTCTCTGAATAGAGAGACCATGAAAACATCAGTAACTCTGGCATAAAACTGATGTATTGTATAATAATGTTTCACGTAGGACGTGGTGCTTCATTTATCATCAATGTCTGTAGCTGGGTTTTGTACAGGTTACAAATGAAGCCCTGAATGCTTCAGTCACATCACAGATGTTAATAAAATGGCATAATAGAGAGGTTGAGCAAGATGAATTTGGGATGTAATGACTCCTTCAAGCCAAATGCTCATGAAGATCAGTGGAGGAGGATGGAGGGGAATCTCTGCTTTAGAATTATGTTGACCATCCTCCTACCAATAGCAAATTGATCAATCTGCTGTGGAAGAAGTAAATAGATACAAGGCAGGTTTCTTACCTGTCTGCTTGCATAATTCTGCTCATTCTAGCAGCTTTGACATATCACTAGTTGCTGGTTTTGAACATTAACTTTTCCCTACTTGCAGATCAAAATCACAGGGAAAGGTAGGAGTTAAAATCCAGCAGAATACAGATTTGGTAGGAAAGGTGAAAGGGGGTAGAGAACAAGGTGGGAAAGAAAAGGTGAAAGAGATGGGGTTCAGGAAAGTCTGAGGATAAAGTTAAAGCTTAAATGCAAAGCAACCCACGTAACTGAAAGCTGGGGTGCTTTTTTGTCTCTTCAGTAATCCACGTGTGAATCAACAGTGAGTGACTTAGAGAGTAAAGAGTTAAGGCTGCTTGACCACAACCTGGATCTGGAACTCCTCTGACCAAGCCCTAGAGATTTAGTTTTATTTCCTTAAGAGCTCTTGGCATGTGTCTGCAGCATGGGAATAAGGCTGCTTCCTGATAGCACTGACTTGTGTCATGTGTGAGCAGTTAAGTATGACAGGAGAGACTCATGCACAAGATGTCAAGGCTGTTTAAGTTGCTAGTCAGGGTGAAAGCCAACTGCGGCCTGGCCATTTTCCTCAGCTTATGTACTCTGCTTTGTATCTGAAAGCAGCTGAGACAAAATTAAAGTAAGCAATGCCTCCTGTGAAGCATACCTGCCCTTGGCTTTATGTATCTTTAAATATTCCACTCCCTGGTCCTTCTTCCTTGCCAAATGCGCTGCTCATGGAAGGGACAAAGGCTTTCAGAGTTACATGACAGCAGTATGCCCTTCCCTAGAACAACATCCTATATCTGTTCACCTTGCATTCAGACACAGGAACATCAGCAAGGCTGTAACAGGATTGTTAGGTAATGTATCTGAAATTCCATACCAGGTTGTATAGACGCATCTGTGGGCTCCTGTGCTGTGTGCTTCTAATTAACTACTCAGCAGTGGGGTTTCTTATATCTCACCATTCCACTCGTTAGAAAATATTTATTTATAGAAAAAAAAGGAAGTAGCTGTATAAACTGCAGAATTCCAGCAAACGTATCAGTTTCCTTTTGAATTGCTCCTGAGATGCAACGATAAATCTTACCTGATGTGTTATGCCTTTTTAAGCAGAAAACGTCTTTTACTTTTAACAAGAATGTAGGAGAGCATGCAGTTTCATTACTTCTCACACTGAAATCTCAGATTATAGTTAATCCTGTGCTTTTCAGATTTACAGTTTTGATTCCCCCAGGACTACAGATCTGCTCCTGAAAGCTTTTCTCTCCTGCCTCTCTCATCTTGATCCCACATGCTGTTTTTCAAGGTGACACACCGCTCTTCAAACATAGGAGGAGGTGGGGAAGGAGGGGAGGGGAGAAATCATTCCATTTTAAATTGGTGCAAAATGAAATAAGACTTTAAAATGCTACAAAGAAAACATTTAATCTCCCAAAGTATTACAGGGCCAGCACATCCCCACCTTCTGCATCCCCCTAATCCTATTAGATAACATCAGGAATAAGCAACTGGCACAATAAAAAATGCCAAATAAATGATTTTGAACTGCTTGAAAGTATGAGCGAAAAAACTTGAGATGGGTAAAAAGCATTGGGAACGTGACAAGAATATGAGAGTATTTGGCCCCTAGTCTTGTGCATAATGGCTGTCACTCGAGTGTGTCTAGTTTAGACTTGGGAAGGTATTCATTCCACTGGGGACTTTTTGAGCTGGGTATCGTCTTGCATGAAAGTTTTCACTAATTGCTTTCCTTCAGTAGTTTGGTGATATTTCTTTCTTGGCTAAATGAAGAGAAGCATTTCTGCGAGCTCTGCAATTTGAAAATGTTTTCAAGGAATATGATCATCAGAGTGCCTATCTCTGCTTTTCAATGTGTCCTGTAATTCGCTAGTCAAGAAGGAGGTGGTGGTGAGGTGCTGCTGATACCTGGTGCCCCTGTTCCTTCAAATAAGCCTTGCAGCAGAGTGCTCTGGTGGGTATCCTGGTGATTGCTGGGATTTTGTTTTCTTTTTTTTAATCTGGCACCTCTCCATTCATGAAGTTCAAAGTATTTACTTAGCTGTCACTTCTGCCTGTCATTCCACAGAGGAAACTAAGGCAGAGAAGAGAGGAATGAACTGCACTCAAGGAGAGTTCTTCTTTCCTAAATGTTCATGCCTAAATACAGTTTAGGTTTTAGTCCCTGTGTTTTCTCTGATGACAAGTTCCTCTCTCTGGTTCTCCAGCAGAGTAGGGTTACTCGTTCCCTAACAAAGGAAATGTTGAGGACATACAATGTTCCTTTCAGATGCCAACTGTAAAAAGCTTCCCAGGTACCTAACCCCAAGCCAGTAAACCTACACTTGTAAATCACTTCTGTACCAACACAGATTTTCCAAAATTTAGTTAATTTGTAATGTAACTGACCTTCTGAAAAGTCAGATGTAACTGAAGACCTCCTACATCCTTATTCCACTATGACAGTATGGATAAACTATATCAAAAATTTCTTAATAGGGTTCCTTTTTGAGGTGAATTAAGGCCTTGGATGAGGTGGTTGGGTTTTCTCCACTCCACTTAGGACATATACGACTTTAAAGCAAAACAATTACCAATGACTACCCATGGCTGTGACTATGCCAGATGCACAAGTTGCCACAATTGTAATGCAGACAAGAAACTTAGCATATGATGTCCTAGAAGAGGCTTGTGATGTCTTTTACTCCTAAACAGAGAGTAGCACAACTTCAAGATTGAGATCCAGTCCTGGTAACTTTTTGCACACTTTCTTAAAATTAGGTCAAAGTATGCCTCTCCCAGCTACAAGCAGAGCCCAAATTCAGGAAGTAGGGAGGAAAGGGAAGGACAGGTGAAAAGGTTTCATTGTTATAAACCAGATCCACAGATTAGAAAGGAGGTGAAAACACACACCTGTGACAAGAATGTTTTTAAAAAATAAATGTGTCTAAATAGCAAATCTACACACCTTTCCTTCAGAAGTCATTTTTGCTTCAGAGCACTTTGTTAAAGTTGAGTATCAGTAAACAGGGAAGACATTGGGGGAGACTGATGCCTCTGCAAGCTTTAAGCCAAAATCCATACATAAGCCATCACTGTTTGCTGATTGCATGGCATGAGCTTGGCAAGGGATATAGGATTTCTTTTCCAAGACGTAAACTTCTGAAACTTTGATAAATAAGTCACTTTGAGTGAACCGATATGTGAAATACATGATTTGTCCACCACCTTGCTACTACCAGGATTTGTAGCATCCACAGGTTTCTTACTTGCTCCAAGCCCATGACTAGAGCATGCCTTCATGACAAAACAGGAGTGATGTATAGGACTGTAAGGAAACTCAGGAATTATTCGTGGTCATACAGGGTCTCAGCCTGTGGATAAGCACCGGATTTCAGTGTCCATGACTGCTGTTGTAGATTTGAGGCTTTAAGATCATTCTCTCTCTTTCATTGCATGCCAGATAGCTGTGGGGGTTTTTCTCTTTTCTTCACTGGAGAGTCTTCACTAACCAAGGCTTCCACTCCAAAGATTGCCTTCAAACTTGTTTTCCCCGTCATGTTCAGAGATGATGCCTTTAGTTTCAGCCTGTGCATGCTCAGAATGCAGGGTGACTTTCTTCTGGGTGTTGTTTAGGAGCTGCCTGTTCCAGTAGACTTCAAACACAGCATCAGACAGAGACTTGAAATCGAATGTAAAATCAAGTAGTGCTGATGTGCCATATTTAACATAGGCTGTGCAGGGAAATCAACCTTAAAAGGAAATCAACCTTGTGTGTGTTGTTCTGCTCCTTCTCTAGTTCCTCAGTTAATGTTTCAAAATTAGTCCCAGGTTTTCATGGTAGCTTAAAGAATCATTCATGTTCTGGTGTGATTGCTTATTAGCATTATTTAGCCTCTATTCTGAGCCTAAAACCCCTGTTAAGATTGTGGAAGCAGCACAGTTAATGCTGTATAGCACTTGTCAATTACACAGCCTTGGAGTGGGGAGATGCCCAAATGTTGTCCTACAACAAATAACGTATCTGTTAGTTATCTGATTTAATATCACTGGTTTGTGTGGAGGTCAGTAGGAGAATCCTGTTCATTTTGTAATTCGCACAATTTATTCTGTAAAGAGTTTTTAGGGGAAACTACATAAACTAATCCTCTCACATCCAAAAATGGTCTAGCTTTGATTAAGCACCAAAGCTGGACACCCAAAGTCCTGTTCTATCCATCACTCACTGACGAAAATTTCTGTGATCCGCCTTTCTACACAGCCAAGTGCCGTAGGATTCATTATTATTTGGAGGACTTCCACCAGCACTGGCCACCGGGGGCAAAGCAACAGGTACTGCTTTGTGCTCTCACCTAAGAGGGATTTATGCATGTGCACGTTACACTGAGATAATGAAACCCTGCTCAAATTTTAACATGTGTCAAAGCACTGGAGAAACCTAACTCCAAGCTAGAGCATCTTTGTGGGAAAGTCCTTTGAGTGGTTCCCGGTTTCTTCACAGGGTGAGAGAGCTATTGCATTTTTTCAAGCTATTCAAGGACTTAGAGATTTCAAAGTGAAATATTTCAAAGTAAGTTAACGCTGTGCTTAGTTTAATGTGGAGCTGCAAAGGATACTTCTAAGTACCAAACAGTGCTGGTGCTACATGAACTGTGAAATACTTTACAGCTGCAAAATAACCACAGCAGTCTGCACACCTTTGTGCTCCTAAGGCTCTGGAGCATTTCTGAAAATGTTAAATTCAGATTCACCTCTTCGAATGTTATAGCCAGAAATAGCCCTACACACATTAGTTTCTTGATTCAAGAAAACTGAACCTTTTTCTTCATGTATTTTAGCAAAAAAATAGCTAGATATTTCTTCACCAGAAGCTGGGAGCCTACAGAACTGTCTGAGAGGTGACTAATTCATGGATCTGCACACAACTAAGGAAAGTGATGCAAATGATCCTTTTTGCAAATTTATGTGTAATAATCACTGCAATGAGTGAAAGGTGATTTTTAGGTTAGGACAATGGGAAGCAGCTGGCTGCATGTAGGACAGACCAAAGAATGTATTAATACTTCTGCAGAACAGATATAATTCAATTTACCCTTTTAATGCTAGTAGCCAGAACAATCACCACATTCTTATGCAAGAGGCATGGAAGAATAAGCAGGTGGAGAAAAGATGGAGCATTTCAGCTAACGCATGAGAACTGAGGTTTTAGAGGAAACTCTTGCTTTTGTAGTCAAGACAGGTATATTTTCTATGAGGAAAACATTATTTATTTCCTTTTCCCTTTTTAATTAGTACAATTCTCCCAAATTTGGCATAGTAATTAGTCTGAAAGCTTCATGGAATAAAAACCATAAACTTTTATCATATTATATTTAATTACATATGTCATACTTCCATTTTATAATTACCTTTCATTTATAAGGTTATGAAGATCACTTTAATGACTTTTCAGTTATTTTTCAATTAATTGGTTTTCATTTCCATGCTCCCTTATTAGGGATGTCTGCAAATTACTTCGTGGATGAGTGAGGAGGAGTGTTGCAGAAGGTTCTTCTTCTGTTTCTTTTTCTGAAAAAGAAGCTGGTGAAATAGAGTCAAGCATTCAGCATAAATTAAAAGCTCACACACATGATACTTGGAAAATAGTTTGTAACTATAATTTTAGCTGTGTTGATAGAACTGAATTGATGGCCTAGAAACAATACCCTTGGTGAGTACTTGAAGCTTATAGAAGTAGCCTTGCTGAATGGCTTGAAGCATAGGAGCTCCAGATCCAGACCAAGAATGCCACCCAGCTCCTGGACTCTCATGATTAAATCAGAATGTGTTTTATTCTTGGTATTAGGAAAAAACCACAACCACCACCAACGAAACACAGTGTAAATGGAATTTTTAAAATGTTTGAGGCAAAGAATTCAGATAGAGGCAAACTACTTTTATTTGCTCCAGCTCTAAAATGGCTTCCCAAGAAAAGTATGGCCTGTCATAGCAGCAGGGATACAGCATGCAGCTGTACAGTAGAAGTTGCTTGTGATGCTACGTTGCCTTTTGAACTGATAAACTAAGTTTTTAATTACTGGAGTGCTGTGTCTGAAGGCAGCCAATATTTGATATTTCAAGGGCTGATTAGCATTTCCTGTGACCCATAAAACTATGCATTTTCTCTTACGTAGCAAGCATCCTGGGAAAAAAAGAAAAACAGAACGAAAAACAAAAAGCCACTGTTTGTTTTCCCAGATGGTGAGAAGGAATCTGCATCCCACTGGTAATCAGTAAACCATTTACTTTGATTATTTCTGGTGTTTGGATTCCTCCATCGCACTGCATCAGTCCTACATGGAATAACAATGCTCTCCTGAACTAGAGAAGAGTAAATAGCAGATGGGAAGGAGTAACAGTTCAACACTCTATAAAATATGTATGAAAATGATCAAAATTCTCAAAAGTTATTAAGGCTTTTTGAAATAGCTGGAGGTTCACTAAGCAGAACCACAAGCTGAGACCTGAAGGAGACACTCTTACACTCAGCTTCAGAGCTAGACAGACCAAAAGCTAAGCTGATTAAATGGACTCCAAAGACAACAAGAAGTCTTGTTTTGGCATGTGAAACTATGGAAGTGTTGCAAATTAGAGATTTCTATTACAAAACTGAATGTCTGGTTAAGAACATGAGCTTTTTGCATAATTGGGATAAATACAGGTGCACAGGAATTCTGGTAGTTTAAATGTGCCTCATCCTCAGGATATGAATGTATTATTATTGCAGCTGTTTTTACTAAGAAATACCAGTCTTTCCTATTACAAAATTTAAAAATCAGAGTCTCAGACTAAGATTTGGGTCATAAAAGGTGTAGTTGAAAATTAAGGGTTTTAAGAATGCAAGGCTAATGCAGAGATTATTTCAAATTCAGATGAAATCAATTCACTGTAATTTTGTATGCATATTAAGTAGAAAGACAATTTGGGGGGGAGGAGGTAGGAGGAGGTGAGACATAGTCAGTTGAAGACTAATACATCCCACATTTCACCAAATCAAGGAGATGAAGGAGCAATCTGGTATGGACTTAGAGCACTGCCTGCCTACAGCAGACAGCCAAGCTGCTCAGCAGAAGCCTTGGTGTTGCATGCTGATGGAGATGGTTCAGGAGCTGCTGCTCAGATTGAGTAAAAAGGAGAGCTTGCAGTCCATGCAGGAAGCAGCTTACCTCTCAGCTACTAGTTTTACATGTAACAAGGTCTATCTTTGGTCTGTTTTCACTGCAGTACCCTGGTGTTCAAGTGCATATATAGGTATGATGTTCTTATGATGCAGGGAAGAGCCAGCATCGCTGTGTTAGAGTTAGAAACTGAAATGCAGAATAGTTCTCTGCTCATTCCAGTGCTAACAAACACCTAAGTTCCACCCTACTGTACCTCATACAGCAGAATCTCTGAGTGTATGAGAAAATGGGGGAGGATTTTAGTTTTGTTGGTTATGCTACCTGTGGCTGAAAGGAAGTTCTAAAATATGGGTAGACTGGGCTATTTGAGGGGTTTGGAGTAGCTCTGTGAAAGCTGCAGGGAAGAGGAGTCTGATTTATCCCTCCTCTAATTTCACCTCCATTCTTTCCTGTCTAAATCTCTACTGCATTCCTGCAAAAGCCCAGAAGAGAAATGGAAAGTTAGTGTGTAAGCAGTAGAGGCCCTCACAGCATGTAAGGGATGAAGAAGGTATTGGAAAATTGAGAGATAGCCTGAACCAAACAAATCTCTCCTATTTACCACACGAACTGCAGAATCTCTGAAGGCTGTTGTTATCCTACAGCTGAATACAGAAGTATATCCTGGCTCCCACTTGTGCCAGTAGAAATGTCTCTGCAAAGAGTTGCACATGTGAAAACACTTCAGATCAGTGAGGTAGTTTAAATTATGCTTTTTGTCTTCCAAGCAGAGCCATGAAAAACACTTCAGATTAAGGCCCATCCTAGATCATACCCATGGGAATTGACTTGCTATTTATTGATTCTTGTGGATCCCAGAGACTGTTTGTGGGGAATGTGCTTGTTCCAGCTATGGAAAAGGGGATGCATGAGCCTGGCCACGTCAAGCTCTTGCTTTTAGCCCTATGTGTTTTTCATGTGACAAAAGCCTAAAATCCTTTTCCATTTGAGTTACTGGCTATTTTTGTCACTACTTTAGCAGGTTCCTATCCACTATGGTATTCTTCATGGGTTTAAATTTGTGAGTACCAGCAGAAAAAAGAGTCTACATTTTTGACTCAATAGTGAAATTAATTCTGTCAAAGTTCTATAACTATGTAAGACCTGTAATAGATGCTCTTATCAAAAAAATGGCTATAATATTTTTTGTCAAGTAAAAAAAGTTCTGTGATTATGCTGCTTCTGTAAAGATCACCAAAAGAAGAACAAAACAGGTTCCAGCTGGGAAAGAAGAGTATCCTTCTGCATTTAAAAGTATTTTTCTGTCTGGGATTCTTGTTCTAAACTGTGAAATCCCACTTGCTCCACGTATGATCCCTAGTGTTAAACATGCAATATGCACTCTGAAATTTTAAATTGCTTTCTTTCATAGACTAAGTTGTTCTGCTTTCCAGCCTGTATTGATGTTAAAAGTGATACCCCCTAAATATCAATGTGAGTATTAAGGACAATGGAAATAAGCCCTGTGTGATGCAGTCCTGCAGGTTTTGTGCATTCTGGTCATGATCCACCAAAGCACCAACTAGCATATATTTTGTCTTATATGCAGCTATTGAGCTCAGCAGGGATATTTGCATAGTTAAAGGTAAGGATGCATTTGAGCACTCAACTGGATTACATCCAGAGCAATTCTCAGCTGTCAAGATCCTGTTTACTGTGCATAAAGTAGCAAACTTGCAAGAGAGAAACACTGATGTGTCACTGTAAAGCACTGCTTTACCCTTCACAAACCACCAAAGTAACTACTTACATATAACCACAGTTAGTTACAAGCCTTCCTCCCAGGCTATAAATATGTATGTAACAGACAGGGGAGTGCTAATGTACAGAATAGTGCGATGCAACTAACTACTTAAATTCTCTGTCCTGAATGTTGATAAGATAAAGACTAATTTCAAAGGAAAGACTTCTACCCACAGAAATCCACCTAGTGTTGAGAACACAGACAATTATTCTAAATAAATGCATGTGTTTGATCAGATTTAGACCAGTTTCTTGTGAGCTGGATCGCTGTTACCCAAATGAAGCTGTCCCTACCACCACCTCACCCCACCTACACATTGCTGGATTTTTTTCTGTTAGCACATCACTACTACTCACTGCACTTCTCTTAAAGAACTCATTTTGTCCTTTGTTTGTGATTCAATTACTTCTAGACCTTTTATTCTTGACTTTCATGCAATTCATAGCAAAACCTTTTCTTCATTCTAAAATCATTCTCTTCCTTAAAACAGTGAAAGGGGAAACAATTTTCAGACAAAACATTAGGCAAGGCTCTTTAATCAACTACTGTATCAGGCTTTGGTTTTGGTTTTTTAAATGTTGTTTAGCTCTAATATTATTTTTATATGATAGATCCCATGAAAAATCAAATCTTTTCAGTCTGTTGTTCTCAAAGTTTAAATATACCACATTGAACAGCCTAATTCCCACATTCAACTAGCCTAATGACTGCTACTAATAAATAAACAGATTTGTGGTATAAGAATCCCGAAAATCTGCCCTTTCACTGAAGAAAACATCCAAATATGCTTAAGAAGAAAAGAATGCAAGTTAAGTTTGCTCCTGTCCATTAGTAATATTTTAAAAAGCACTAATAATACTTATTTCTTTATTAGAATCAAAATAATAATGATCAAATAAAAGTTCAGACAGTGCCAACAGGGAAAAAAATATATATTTGTAACAAGTATATCAGTCTCATACCTTCACACTGGACATGTAAGTTCTTCCAATGAGTTTTAGTTACAAAAAGTACAACAATTCAAAACCAGATTGTGAATACATTGTTTAATGCAGCTGCCAAGTTAGAAAAGTGGCACCTCCCATATAAACACAAAGTGTAATTTAGGTTTTTTTCCATGAATCTGTTGGTTATGCAGAAAGTACACAAGTTTTTCAGTTGCTTATGCAGGGATTCTCAGTGGAAAAATAAGGTGCTAACCACAGAGGCAATGTAAACCATTCTTAGAGAGGCTGGTAAGAGATGGAAGAGATGGGAAAACTTAACAAAATAAGTAATGAAGTAATGAAATAAGCCTATGGATATCATCAATCTTTAGGTAAACAGTTTTAAAACAACCTTTAGCCTTAGGGAGATCATGTTTCATTTAGACATAGCATGAGCCAGATGCATCAGCAAATCCATCTCTCAAGGGCTACCATTTATTCTGATGTTGAATGTTAGAGCTGCAGGCAATGAAAATTACTGATCAAAATCTGTATTTTTAAAATGTTTGCACTGGGGTGATAAACTTCAGTGAGCTTAGTTGATGTTTCTTGGGGTAAGGAAACATATGAGTAATATAATGGTCATGGTTTTAGTTGTTTGTGAACCTCTTGGTCACAGCTCACTTAGCAGATCTGTCCTTCATGTTGAAATAACATTTCATGGTCTAGCATGTAACCAAAGACCATGCTCTGATTCTTTGCTTGTGGTTTTTTTGATTCAAGGGCTCAGCCAACAGAGCGTCCCCTGTTTGTTTCCAGTTTTTAGCAATCCAGAAGGGCTGTCTGTAAGCAAGCCCCTTGCAATGGGACCGTCAGCACGGCTGCAGTAAGAATACTGCACGGTGCAAAGAGGGGTGCTGAGGGATTACTGGTGTCTTAAACACACAGAAAACTCCCCAGCCTTTTGCAACAACAACCTTTTGCAACCAATACAAGTTAAGAAGAGAAGATCTCACAAGTGCAAATCCTCTAATCCTCAATCATCCCAGACACTGCTTATTTATTGGAAGCAATTCCTTCTGAAAATTGAAATGCTTGAATTTACAGGGGATTGGTAACAAAAAATTACGTGGTTAAGAGATACAATCTCCAATTTCATTAATGCTGTGTGTTGTCTCTTTTGGATCTCTTGTTCCTCCTCGGCAAAGAAGTTTTAAAATCTGAGTTGTAAAAAGTTTTCATTGTAAGTGTTGAGGAATGTTTTACTTCTGTAGCCCAACTCTGAGCTGACTTAGCATTTATGACAGACTCTTTAAAGTCTTAAGAGGCTTAATCCTCTGAGTTTTGGCAATGATTGTATGGTTGTTCCATTACAGTGAGTCCCAAAACAGGGAATAAGGAGTCCAAATGGTCCTGCATTATTGAGGACATTTTAATATTGGGCTTGCCTATGCCAAATCAAGCTCTAGCAATTAGTCTGATATATACAGTGCTTGAGCAGGATCTGTGTCTTAAGGAGAATGACATAGTACAATGCAGAGTTAAATTGTTAGGGAACTCTTTCTGATGCAAAGGGCTGCCCACTATCTCTGCCACTGAGCTCTTCCCTCAACCAGTACATATATATGAAGCATAAACAAAAACTTAGGTCTGATCCTGAATGGTGCCAGAAAGATGATGGTTTAGCACTCCCACTCCAAAAGCAAAAATTGGGGACAATTCCAAGCCATGCTTGGACATTAACTGCTTGCCCTCTCTTAGCACCCCAACATCAATCTGCATTGGTATTTTGTACTATAATTGAACACTTTATTAAAAAGCAAGGGTAAATTGTGTAAAGGTTGAAAACCCTTAACTATTGTGTGATTGTAGAAATGATTTTCTGCCGTATTTCTCTGTTTTGCTCTATATGAACTAGAATTTATTTCTGGAGTGAGTGGTTATCTGCAATGGGCAGCCTGATAGGCCACATGAAGAGCAAATGGTGCATATTGGACCACAAAGCACCAATTCTTCCTTACTGATCTGGAACACATAACCATGGTCAGCCTATGAAGTCATTCTGGGCAGCTGGAGAAAGGTTAGGACACCACTAGGGAATGCATTTTTGAAGCTGGCAGAACAGGACTGTTAGTAAAGTGTCAGGCTAAAACACTGACAAAAAGAGGAAATATTTTGAAAAGCACTGGCTTTATACCCCAAGCTTGTCAGAGAAATTTCCAAGAAGAAGCTGTGCCTGTTCTTCCAATCACTGTTTTGAATGGTGTATGGCAAGATGGCCCTCGTGTAATACACGTAAGGGCTGAATTCAGTAACCAGCAAAACTGCCTGAAAGCTTTTTCTTTGCCTCAGAGCACATGAGGGTGGTATAATTTATGGAATTCAAAACTGACAGATGGAATTATTTTGACCTTGGTTGCACAAGCAAGGCTATGTGTGGTAGTCCAATTCTAAGTACAAAGAACATATCTAAAAGGCTGGGTAGGTGCACAGAGGTCAAAGGCATTATGAACCATATCACAAAGTCACTTTAAAATGGGAAATAGTGCTTAGCTTGAGAAATCAGAACAACCCCCCAGTTTCAGCTCCTTATTTTCAGTCATGCGCTGTTGAATCCTGTGCCTACAAAGCAAAATGAGCACTAAATAATTTGCTCAAAATGGTTTAAGAATAGCATTTTAGCTCTTCTAGCCAGCATCCTCAGTTTGATGCATAATTTTTCACTTCTCTAAGGAAATACTGTGATTGCTTGAAAGAGGTTCTTCATACAAAACTTGATCTTGATTTGAAACCTGAGACAGAAGTTGTCTCTGCACAAATAAAAGTAGTTTTTTCCCCTGAACACCCTGTATAACATACCCAGAATATGCTGGAAGCTGAATAGTCCATTTAAACAGAGCCTTTGGTTTTTGTCCTTACTGCAGTTAGAAACAGTACTGTTCTACAGTTTCTATACTTTGACTCCACAGTAAATATTATTCAGAAATAAAGATTTATAATTAAGTAATAGAAAATGTACGGGATTGACAAGTATATAGGTGGCACTCAATTGCAGCTGTCTATAATAGGCTTAAAAGTATGAAAGTTGTTAAATGTAAAATAATAATTACCTTGTAACGGCAGAAAATTACTGAGAACAAATGTTTTAGGGCTTGAGTCCCTTAATTTATGCAAGTTTTGCACCATTATTTTAATACCACAGATCACCCCTGACTTGCGGTGGAATAAAAGGAAAAATTAATTTCTCTCTCCGTTTAGCAGTGACTCACATTACACCTGGATGTCTGTATTGGTAGAGATCTTATGCCTAAATTACAGATTGCCAAATTTGGCAACCACAAGACCTTTCCTCTGTTTATTGATACAACCAAAGCTGATATTTTCTCTAAGTGATTTGAAGTAACAGCCCAGAAAGCAAAGCAGTATCTGGGTGCTACTTCAGCAGTGTTTCACACACCGGTACGCAATCAGAAGAAAGTTTTTCTGACTGTTCTTTCTTTAAGAGCAGGATATAATATTTGATCAAACAGGATTCCCTTGTGTTTCTGCAAATCTCTTAAGTCTTGAAATAAAGGTCAGGAACTGATAAATGTCCTTTATACATATTTATGTCTTTATACTTCTATACCAAGAGTGCTAAATAGTCATATCCTACCTGGGGGTTACACCTGGGATGTGATTACTGCTTCTGCTAGTGTTGGCCTCCACCAGAAGGCAGGCAGGACTCCTGTGGCCAGCCAGGAGCATGCATATTCAGTGCAGGAACCAAGAGCCACACTGAGTTCTGGGTCAGTCACGTGTAATCTGGATGTGGCCTTCAGCAGACTGAGGTTCACATTTGAAACACCAAAGTGCAAAGGAGCTGACGCCAAACGCAACCTCACTTGCTATACAGCAACACTAAAAAGTACATTTAAGGAACAAAATGCCAGACAGCACTAAGACAGCTAATGGCATCCAGCTAATAAAAGAGATGTTATCAAAACAATTTCAAGTGATACTAGAGAGCAGAGCTCCAGTTTCAAAAAGCTGGACATTGTGCAAGCACATTCTAATCCCTTTTTATTCTGTGATGTGAGAAACATCACTGTGCTAATGACTTGGGTGTTTTGTTCTGGTTATTTTCAAATGAATAAATTTAAAATCTATATTAAGAAAGTAAACAAGCAAAGGTGAACCTTGTTTTTTTCTGTGAACACCTGCAATGGATTTTTAAAAAGATTGATGTAAAACAAAGCACAAGACACGAAATGCGTCAGAAGCATTTGAATAACAAGGAAACTGAAGGAGGTGCAGCAAAAGACATTGGTGATTCAATAACATTCATCAAGATTTGTACTAGTACAGGACCTCTTACAGATAAACAAGGAGATGTGTGGACAGAAAAAGAACCAAGAATAATTGCTGAGACACTCAGGGCACAGCAAATAGACAGGAACTATAAGAGAAACTGTTGATTGGCAGTAACTACTTGCATTCATCTAATTCCTTCATATAATAACCCAAGAAAGGGAAAAATGAGATTTAAGTAAAAGCCAAGGCAAGCCCCAGGGAATTTCCAAGTTAAAATGCTGAAAGCTTGTAATGAGTCCCTTGATTTTAGAAGTTTTACACAGCCTGGGCCTATGAAGAGTGTCCTGACAAAGTAGAATAAAATGCAGATTTTTCCCTTAGGAAAAAAAATTAATAGTTGAATTAGTAACAAACATTCCATTGTAACAAATCTAAATTACTTTAAACTGAACAATCAGGAAAAGGAGGAAAATACTCAGGCCCCGTGTTTAGAAGCACAGGAGTGCTTAATCAGATCGCTGGGGCAAACTTCGCCAATGCTTTGTTGTCAGCTAGGAGGGATTACTGTACCCCTGTCCAAATTATCCCAACTGGTACACAAAGGCTGCTCTCTGTGTAAACTCCCAGTCTCATTTTCCATGAGGAAAGCTAACGTAACTTCTCCAGAACAGTCAAAGTGCAAATAGGCATGATTTATAACATTGGACAGATATCAGAGAAGCTTCTCAAAGAAGGTATTTAACTGTTTCCCTGTCTCGGTGCTTATGGTGTGTGATGAGGCAGATGCAAAGAAAAAGAAAGAAGAAAATTATAGTGCAAATTGGACATTTAAAAAAATGGAATTTCCAGTAGGAAAATCAGCTAACAGTTAACATATTTTACTGGGAAGCAAGGCAATGGTTAAATAATTATTGCTGCTCAGAGCAAATTTCTGAAATATTCAAATCACGAATCTTGAAACAAAATAATCTTTTCAGGTCTTTGAGCTGAAACAAGAGAGTTTATGCTTATTTTTTTCAGTCAGAATCATGAAAGTGAAACAAAATCTGAACCCTTTCAACAAGAAGTTTTGAATCAAAACCTGTACCCCCTTAAACAGGTAGGTTGCACTCAAAATCAAAACTTGATGGCACAAATATATAAGAAATAAGGCTTCCCCCCTTCAAATCTTCCTCAAAACAACTTTTACCTTTCATAATGACCTTTTGTGTTTTCCCCTGAGTTGGAAGGCTGATTTGTGAATTGTCTTTGAATGTTACTTCTGTTCCTCAGATAAAATATACTTCTCATCTTGGAATAGAACAAGGTTGGGTTTTGTTTTCTGTAATGTAGCAAGAAGCCAGATGTGAGTTGGTGTTCTGGAATCAGGAGTGTTAAAATGGCATTAAATCTGTAACTAAATGGCATTTGAGAACCAGAAGCAGGTAGACCTTACTGGCAAGTCATCTGCTGGATCTTTCTGGTGTGAATAAAACCAATGGATCTTCAGATTTCCAAGGAGCACACTATAAATTGACAAATGAGATGCAGAATTATTGAAGTGCCATATTACTGTAATGTGCACCATCAGTTGCTTTATCGTTGTGTTTGAATGAAGATGTGGGGAATGGGAGATAGGACCAAAAATGTGCAACAGCTGTTCCATTAAAAAAAAGTGCTTTCACTTCGGTTCTTCTCTGGACGTGGACAGTAAAATTATGGCAATTGAGTGCCACTTATATACTTGTCATTTTGCAAAACAGAAACTAGATTACTTCAGATTAACTTCTCATTTAGTTCAAATTTCTAGCTAAATGTAGGTCAGAACACAGTCTCACTGACACTGAGGCAAGAAGCAGGTATAAACTGATTTATTGCTGTAATTCTATGCCTGCCTTGGTCCGTCTGTTTCCATAAGCCCTATGACAGCTGAAGTGCACATGATGCCTAGCTGTTGGAGAGGATTTGTGATCTTCAGAACTCAATCAGTTGTAATTGCTATTTCCACCATGCTGCTGCTTCTACAGCAGCATATTTACACAAAAACAACAGCAAAATAGACTTGTTGATGTAAAACATTCCTCTCTAGGCTGTTCCAGGCCAGAGTCCAAGCCAGCCAGAAGTACACACTGCACCAGCAGCAACTGGAGCCTGAGCATTTTCACCCTGCAGAACGGGACCCCAAATGGCCATCGCTCCTCTCCCACCTCGCACTGGCACCAGGTATCCATACCATGAGTTTGCTTCAAGGAATGTTCAAGCCCACTTCTGAGGGCAGGGCACTGTTTGGCTTTTCTGGTGAAGTTCCTTGTTGCTATGAAAATTTTCCAAAACAGGCAAATAATCTTTGGAGGAACATTGGGAATGTTAGAAGAATTAAATGTAGCACTTGAAAACCAACTTAAAGCTAAAAAGTTTAAAGTTTCCTCACTTCACCTATTCAAAAATTTACTAATGGTATCTTACAGCTGTGTCTCATTTTCCCACTGAGATCTGAGACCCCAAATGATGAGTCATCAGTATTTATTGGCAATATTTGTGTGGATCATCCTTATACCATAATGCTGTCTCATCCCTGATGGATGTTATAAAGAAATTTGCTACCTGGAGAGATTTGTCTAGGACTTAATGGAATTAGTGGTGATCATTATTTCTCCCAGTCCTCTTGCCATCTTCATTGATGGCTGTGCTAAGAAATCACTAACACCAACTCTGAATCCAGCCTGCATCCACTCTGTAGGACAGAAACTGAAGCAACTGACTGTCTTAGGCCCTGTGGGCTTGACTTAGGCTTCTCCTTGTTTTCATAGCAGTGAAATCATCTTTGTGCAAATCAGAAACATTTGACTTGAAGTTAGGAAAGATGCATAGCTTTGGATCCCAGAGGCGAGAGAAAAACAGCTTAGGCCTCTTTGGTGTGTGACCACAAAGAATTCTGTCATTTTCACTTGATAACTTTATCCCAACTGTTGTGCCTTCATTGTAGCATTTATTTATATCTCCTGTTGAAACATAGTGTGGTCACATAATGATAACGTATACCACTATTTAAAAGTATTTATTACAAATAAGAAAGGATTCTATAATGCACTGGACTTCTCAGCGGGTTGGAACAGATTAAGCTTCTTTGTGAAAACTCTCTTCTCTCATCCGAGTTCTGTAGCGCTCTTGGAGCCGATATCCAGCTGCAGCCCAAATACACAGAAAGCTCATGCAAAACGTTAAGCCTGATCTTTCATCATGACAGCTATCATGCTGCTTTCCATTAAGGAAATCATGTTAGAGGCTTTTATCATTATGAATCAGGAGGTGACTTAATGCCAGTCTCTGATAATACAAAAGATCCCTGTGATCTTGAACCTGCTTTTGGTTTGTTCGTCCCCCACCACCTACACTTGTGTTTCTGCAAGTAGCTATTCTGAATAGCAATGTAGATTGGAAAGTTGCTTTATATTTTAAAACGTTTAAATTACATTCATTTCCAGTTTGGAAGCAGGAAAAAATACTATCTCTATTGATTTAAGATTTTGGATAAGATACCTCTCCGTGCCTTTAATAACATGATGGCTAGCAGTGAATTCACCAGCACTGATTGATCACACTGATACCCTGCAATTGTGAACAGCTGATTTAACCCTTCAGTTACGTGCTTCTAATCAGACATAACAACCTGGCTACAGATACTGCTACATCCAGAGTACAGGGACTGAATGGTAGGGAAGCGAATCTCTAATTGGATAATTCAAGTTACTTAGGAAAGAACAGGTAAGTAAAACATCACCCAGCTGGCTGCATGTGTGGTATTAACTGTGCACAAATTGAGGGAGGTATTTTATGAAGCACAAGCTTGTGCTGTGACCCAAGAAGTAAATAAGCACCATAAATACAGCTATTATTGCATGTCTGATATAAAGGATGGAAGCTAGTCACTTGGCAGCTGTGACTTCTTACTCAATTGGGAATGCACTTTTTTACAAGGATAGGTAATTTTAGATTAATCATTATAAAGAGTCACAGTGCCATCTAGAGACTGCAGACAGACAGCTTTCAGAACTGAAAACAGAGGAACAGAAAGGCTTTGTTGTCATACTTAGGTTTAACACGTTATGCCTCGAGAACGCTGCTTTTCACTGAAACAATAGCTTGCTTTGTGGTTATTAATATCCAGTTTTGAACACGAGCCTGCCTCTTGTCTTCATGGGGTTTTTTTGAAATCCGATCTTAAACATGAAAATGCGAAGAAGACTGGTGACTGGTGGAAACAGATTTAAGCAAAACTAACCTCACTACCAAGCCGAGCCCCTGAAGTATTTTTGGCTGAAGTGCAGCTGTGGTGTTACACACCAGAAGGCACTATGCACTCGTGAGATAATCCGAGGCAACTTCAGAGTGAATTCAAGTCGCTCATGCTTTCCCTTGCTCTATTTATTGGGGTGGGAGGCAAGGCTCCTATAGGAAGTACTTTGCATTTCCAAGCTTTCTGGTTAGTGTTGTGTTGGGATGCCTGTGTGCTCAGTGTTGGCTGTGAAAACACAGCCTTCACACCTATAGGAAGGAAGGCAGGCAGACAGAGTGGCACGAGTGTCTGAAGAGCATTACCTCTCTTTGCTCCATATGTGTGAGGAAAAAACACTTGGAAAAAGTCAGTTACCAGAAAGACCAAGGTAAACAATCTGGGATTAGCAAAGGAGAAAAGTAACACATTCTGATTTTTTTTTTTTTTAATTAAACCAAAGAGATTTAAGTAATGTCTTCTAATGACAAGAAACCACTCTGAATTTTCCTGAGACCTGAAGCAAGAGTTGCAATCTGCCCCTGTAAACAGTGCACCTGCATCAGACAATTTGGGATTCAGATGGCCCAAGAGGAAAGAGCCAGTTTGGGGAGTTGGGTGACATGGTTCATGGCTGTAGTTTGTATAATTCAGTCAGGCATCCAAAATCAGTTGGGTTATGTCTCCTGTCTCTGTGGAGAAGATGCATATATTCCATTTAAACCCCACTTCTGGGGATTTGGGAACCCAGGGCCCACAGAGGTGTTGTAATTTGAGCTTACACTTCATATTCTTGGTGCTTTGAAGGAGAAGGGAGAGGAAGATTTGGAGGCTTTTCAGGTTATTTGGAAAGCAATTCCCCGGAACCAGCAATCCCTCATTCTGCCCTTTTTCGTGTCTGTAAAGTCATTTCAAAGCTGGGACAACAGCTACCCACAGCCTTTGCACTGCATGCTGCCACAGAACTGAATGGGAACTTCAGGAAAAGTTTATCAGGGAGACCCTCCTGCTGAGTCACAAGGTGCAGGATGGATCGTCGTGCTTTCTAAACTCCTCAGAGAGGAGTCGAGGTGCAGCTGGATCCAGTCCTATCCCCAGACTTGGTCATTAGTTTATGTCTAAAGAATTGTATAGGTGAAATAGAACCTCTATACAAGTTTGTCTTGCAGAATTAAGGATGGCAAGCCAGATATTCAATATTAATAAAATGAATTATTTTTTTTAATTGTTAATGATTAGGTAAAAATGTGAAAAAAAAAAGGTAAAAATTGAAAAAGTGAAAGTGGAAAAGAACTCAAGGTCAAAAAGACAAAAGGCTTAATCAGAATTATTTACTACACAACAAAACTACAAATATAGTGCACTTCTTACTAAATCAATATCAGAGTTAGCTTATTATATATATTATATATATATTAATGTTACTCACCCATACCAATGGTCATGGGTAATCACTTTCACCCAGCCTTGAGGGGTATTTTTGAGGGACAGCCCCATGCAAGGGAAGGATCTTCACACACCTTGGAGAAGTATGCTAGAAATCCCCTCCATGAAAAAGTGGGACTGGTCTTTTATAGTATAAAATGATTGACTGTGAATCATATACAATTATGTGTTGTTGTGCCTACTGTGGTGTGCTGATCTTGGCTGGGTACCAGGCTCCCACCAAGCCACTCCACCACTCCCCTTCCCAGCAGGACAGGGGAGAGAGAATAAGATGGAAAACAACTCTTAGATTGAGATAAGGCAGCTTACTAAAGCAAAAGTTAAAGTATGGGTGTGCATAAGCAAAGGGAAAAAAAAGTTAATTCTCCACTTCCCATCAGCAAGAGATGTTCAGCCACTTCCCAGNGAGGTGCAGCTGGATCCAGTCCTATCCCCAGACTTGGTCATTAGTTTATGTCTAAAGAATTGTATAGGTGAAATAGAACCTCTATACAAGTTTGTCTTGCAGAATTAAGGATGGCAAGCCAGATATTCAATATTAATAAAATGAATTATTTTTTTTAATTGTTAATGATTAGGTAAAAATGTGAAAAAAAAAAGGTAAAAATTGAAAAAGTGAAAGTGGAAAAGAACTCAAGGTCAAAAAGACAAAAGGCTTAATCAGAATTATTTACTACACAACAAAACTACAAATATAGTGCACTTCTTACTAAATCAATATCAGAGTTAGCTTATTATATATATTATATATATATTAATGTTACTCACCCATACCAATGGTCATGGGTAATCACTTTCACCCAGCCTTGAGGGGTATTTTTGAGGGACAGCCCCATGCAAGGGAAGGATCTTCACACACCTTGGAGAAGTATGCTAGAAATCCCCTCCATGAAAAAGTGGGACTGGTCTTTTATAGTATAAAATGATTGACTGTGAATCATATACAATTATGTGTTGTTGTGCCTACTGTGGTGTGCTGATCTTGGCTGGGTACCAGGCTCCCACCAAGCCACTCCACCACTCCCCTTCCCAGCAGGACAGGGGAGAGAGAATAAGATGGAAAACAACTCTTAGATTGAGATAAGGCAGCTTACTAAAGCAAAAGTTAAAGTATGGGTGTGCATAAGCAAAGGGAAAAAAAAGTTAATTCTCCACTTCCCATCAGCAAGAGATGTTCAGCCACTTCCCAGGAAGCAGGGCTTCAGCAGGTGGAGTGGTTGCTCCAGAAGACATTCTAAACAGCAGAAGTCCCCCAGCCTGTTCCTCCTCCCCTTAGCTTTCATATCTGAGCTGACATCCTATGGGATGGAATATCCCTTTGGTNTTGTTAATGATTAGGTAAAAATGTGAAAAAAAAAAGGTAAAAATTGAAAAAGTGAAAGTGGAAAAGAACTCAAGGTCAAAAAGACAAAAGGCTTAATCAGAATTATTTACTACACAACAAAACTACAAATATAGTGCACTTCTTACTAAATCAATATCAGAGTTAGCTTATTATATATATTATATATATATTAATGTTACTCACCCATACCAATGGTCATGGGTAATCACTTTCACCCAGCCTTGAGGGGTATTTTTGAGGGACAGCCCCATGCAAGGGAAGGATCTTCACACACCTTGGAGAAGTATGCTAGAAATCCCCTCCATGAAAAAGTGGGACTGGTCTTTTATAGTATAAAATGATTGACTGTGAATCATATACAATTATGTGTTGTTGTGCCTACTGTGGTGTGCTGATCTTGGCTGGGTACCAGGCTCCCACCAAGCCACTCCACCACTCCCCTTCCCAGCAGGACAGGGGAGAGAGAATAAGATGGAAAACAACTCTTAGATTGAGATAAGGCAGCTTACTAAAGCAAAAGTTAAAGTATGGGTGTGCATAAGCAAAGGGAAAAAAAAGTTAATTCTCCACTTCCCATCAGCAAGAGATGTTCAGCCACTTCCCAGGAAGCAGGGCTTCAGCAGGTGGAGTGGTTGCTCCAGAAGACATTCTAAACAGCAGAAGTCCCCCAGCCTGTTCCTCCTCCCCTTAGCTTTCATATCTGAGCTGACATCCTATGGGATGGAATATCCCTTTGGTTAATTTGGGTCAGCTCTCCTAGCTGTGTCCCCTCCCAGGACCTTGCCCACCCCCAGCCCCTTGATGGGGGTGGGGTAATTTGGGAGAGGCAGTGCTGATGCTGTGCCAGCACTGCTCAGCAGTAGCCAAAACACTGGTGTGCTATCAACAGCTTTCCAGCTACCCATGCAAGGCACAGCACTGTGAGGGCTGCTAAGGGAAAATGAACTTCAGCTCAGCCAGACCCAATACACCTACTCAACAAAATATGCTTTATTGCTGAAAGAGATATTATCAGCTCTTGGGGGTCTCCAACCCGACACTTCTGGCTCTCACACTCCTCTCAGGGCCTGCACACCCATATTGGTGCCAGCCTCAGCCCGGCAGCATCTGCCTGGCACTTGCTCATGATGGGTCTAAACTGAGATTATTTGGCAAGATGGTCTCAGCATTCTTCAACACTAAAATTCCTCTTTGCTCAATCCACCACTGCCAACTTGTAAATAAGGCAAAGTTTGAGCTGCTGTACCCTGGCCTAGGCAGCACATCCTGCTACAGATGCTTGAATATATGACTTCACTACATACCATTCAAACTTAAAATCTTCATTTTTCTCCTTTAAGCAGAGTGAAAATGGAGTTTGGGTAACTGAATGATAATAATAACATACTGTGTGGGCTAAGGAAAAATCACTGGCAGGCCTATTGCAGCCTCATGTGTCCCAAAAGTACATCTTGTTGAAGAATTACTCTTCCCCTGGCAGACGGAGAGAGACCCTGCTTTTTGTTGCTTCAGGAACGAGCATGTAAGGGTGTTTAGCTCACACCCTCATCTCACTATTTTGTTTTTGTCTCATGGAAGGGTTTTTCCTCTTTGAGAAATGAAGGTAGAATGGTGCTAGGAGCTTGATGACTATCACAGCCAACCCAGGATTACCCTCCTGCAGGAAGAGCCATTGTGCATATCTGCATCCAGTGATCACTACGAGGGGTAAGTCTCAGCCCTCCCTGAGACAGCTGCTAGAGTGTCTGTGTTGGGGCACTGAGGATGTTAGAGCCAAAGGAAGCCCTACCACTGCTTTTTGCTCCTGCAGTTGCTATGTGGCCCACAGGGCAGCCCTGCTCCTCCTGCACCACCTCAGTGCTGTCTCTGAAGAAACCAGGGCAGCCCCACGCTGAGGTGGCTGTGTAAATCCCTGCCTTGCTGCCTTCTGTACCTGTTCGTTAACATGTGAGAGGGGTTTTTTCCACCTTAAACAAGACTGGAATTGATTCATGAAAATGGAACATATTAAAATTTGGAGGCTGGCCTCAGCATCCTGCTGTAGCCCTCAATCCAGGGAGAAAAGTCAAAGAAAGTTACTGGGAGTTATCAGTCACCACTGCACAGAGTGACCATGTACCCATCAGCCTGACTCTTTCCTGAGATGACAAAATGAACCTTCCTTTTCTTTTCCCTCTCTTAACTCAGCTGCATGAAATGTAAAGGGAAAAGAAAATGACAGTATGTTCCAACCAAAAATATTTATACAAGGGAGCCCCACGGAAGCCTCTTGAGATTGGTCTCAGTTATGGGTCCTATCCCTTCACAGAGTTACTCTATGAATGGTGGTAAAAACCCTCTCTGCCTCTTTTTAGATAGACATAGAGAGATGTGTATTGCCTAATTATAATATGCTAATATAGAAATGAGATCTCTTTGTTTTGTTGATTTATATCAGTTACTTTGTTGGTTCCTTCTTAATTTCTATACATAATTTAATTGCAGTTTAAAACAAATAACTGGACAAATCCTGTAACATTATCCAGAAATCTGTTTTCTTTCCCACTATGAAAGGAATTTCTTACTTGTTTGGAGGATCTAAAGTTTAACAGTTGAGTACCTTTCTAAAGCCAAACTCTACCCCATCTGCAGCTAGCCCAGTATTCGATGTAACCATTGTAGATTTGTCTGTAACAAGCTGAGTGAGATGTTATTTTATAAAAGTTGTTGAGGAAACCTACAGAGCAGCTCTCAGTTTGAGAAGGCAGTTTAATGGATCATGAAGTGACAAACCAGCATGACAGACCTCCCATATTTTTCAGCAGTAAAACTGCTGAAAAAACTCCTCACTAAAACAAAAAGCCCAGCATGTAGTAAAGAGCAAGGGCTGCAGAGTGGAAGGGCCTAATAGGGCTCTCAGAGGGGGTACAAGAAAACAGATCTACTTGATAGTCTGCTGAGAGCTCTGCTGCTGAAAATCACCTTCTAGTACGAGACTAATAATCTCCAATTTTGCAAGGAAACTTGCAGGTAAAATCTAGTTTTGCTGCAAATCCAGACATTCCACTTTCACAGTCTTTCAGTCATGTTGAAGGCTTCTTCCATGGGGCTGGGGATAGGCTGGCACTCAGGGCTGGGAGCCTGCAGTCCCTGGGATGACAGTTTCCTGGTGGACCTTGGCTGGAAGCAGCTCCTGGGTCAGGTCACTGTCCCTTGGGAGTACCCAGGACACTCTGCAGCCATGCCAATCATCCCTGGGGGCTGCATTCAGGGCCCTTGAAGTTTGTAAGTAAAGGGTTTCTGCACCGCATTTTCTTTCTTTTGGTTCTAATTACAGTTGCAGAACATTTGAATTTTTTTGCATATATATTAAATGGTGTCTCATACCAACTTTTTTTCTTCACAGGTGAGTAATAAGGTCCTTGTGAATTCATATCCAAACAGATGTATTCTCTAGATCACAGAAGTGAGGTGTTGAGCTGCAAGTAGGACTCAACAAAACAAAACAGCAAGGGCTCTCCACACTTACACTGCCGGTGTGTCAGGTTGCAGAGCTAAGCTGAACCACAAATGATTGCATAGTAAGGTTTATTTTGCTCCTTTTTAATGGAGCATATCTGTACAGATAGACTATAACAGTCTCTATGTAAGCACAAATTCTTACCCTTCTCTCCTCTACAGGAGTTAAGTAAGCTCTGTTGAGAGACTCCCAGACTTCCAAAGAAAAATTGAAGTGTTCGTGCTGTTAATTCTCATTTCTGTTTCCTTCTTCATGATTAATTTAACCAATGCAGTGGAGTTATTTTCAGAGGCACCAAGCCAGCGAATCATTTCACTCAGGTTTCATGCTGTGAGATGGAGAATTTGAGTTTGAATATGAATTTGACAGTAGCAACAGTAGCAGTGGGAAGCTTTATCTGTCTAAGGGAGTCAAAATGGAGCAGAACTGAGAACTCCATCAGCAAGAGAGTCTGTTATACATGTGCTGCAGTAGTTCAAGTCCTTTAGTTTTCCCCTCTTAATCAGGTGACAGAAAGTGTTCCTGCCTGGCTCAGCACTTCTAATCTAGGCATGCTGTAATAACACAAAGCCCTTGATAAATGTTGGCCTCTACTAATTTGTGTCAAAAAGAACAAAGGTTCTATAACTAGTTTGGGGGTCTATAAGTGCTGATTTGGGCTGAAATGCTAAATTATAACCTAATTTCCTAATTTTTCATCTAATTATTTGCAAAATAATGAAAACTAGTAGAAGACCAGCTAAAGGTTAGGGAGAATGTCTCAGACTGAGAGAGGCAGGTGCCTTTGCAGGCAAAGAGTAAGGTGCCAAAGTGAAGCTCTTAGGCTCTGAAATCCACAGAAAAGCTGGGAGCTCTCACATGGCCTCCACTCAGGTCACTTTCATAAACTGTCCTTGAAAAAGAGAAAAGTTCACCTGCTCAAATACAACTGTGCTGGAGATCAAAACTAACCACATGAATTTGATCAGAGAAGCTGAAGCAGTGTGGGAAATCCTGCAGTGCAGTTCATGGGCTATGTTCACATGAAAGTCATGGTACCTGTACTTCATACTGCCCTAATGAATCACTCATCATATGATCAGTGTTTGCTGAGATGTCTTTAAACAAAATTAGGTTAAACAGTCTTTAGATATTTTCCTCTTTTTATTATTCTCATCAGCCTTTGATTGTTTTTAAGGACAATCAGGTTTTGTTTCACTAATTTTTTTTTCCTAGTTCCCTTCCTTTCCCTCCTTTGTTGCCTTGCCTCTGCCTTTCCCTTCCTGTGAGGCTGACCTCAGGCAGCCTGCTGGGTGAGTGTAACTGGCCTTGAGACACCGGCCGCTCTTCCCATGATTTTAGTGACCCTCGCTTTAAGGACTCCTTACAGGATCACACTTGTGCTTCCTGTTGCATGCTGCTCATTCTGTGCCCCTTTTGTGTGTCTTCCTCCCTTCTATCCTATGATCTGCTCTGTTGTGATTTGCACTCTCCTTGAGGGATTCCCTTTGCCTCTTTCTGGCTTTCCTTTGAGCAATCACAGAAGATTCCAACTGAGACAACTGGCTGACAAGGCCCTTTAATTGAGGCATTCTCTTGGAACCTAGGGCTACTAAGCCAGTTTTACCTCAAACGATTCTTCCATTATGTTCTCTACCACAGAGCACAACTAAAGGGACACAAAGCTGAATGTCACCTTTGCTGGGACATCTCTAGGTTCCCATATTCAGTCTTCATCTGAACTTTGCAGCTTCTGTCTAGCAAGGACATGTTTTTTCCTACTGATTTTTACTAAGATAAGATTTTTATTAAGATAAGGTTCTTATCCTAGCTGTCCTTTCACAGTATTTATCCTCTCTTGTACAAGAACTGTACTCACTTTTGTATTTAAAAAGTGTATCTTACACTTTCTTTTTCTACATATCCACTAGTAACCATTTTTGGAAGTGGGATATAAAAATGCCTTTTGGCTTAAACCAGATGGGCAATCTAAACGCTTTCTTTGCTTTTGATATGCTCCACAAATTCTGCTTTAATCAGTTCTCCTACCCTATTCTTTTGACCCCATTATTTTTATGTCTATGACTTAAACTCCCATTTGTGTTTTAGCCTAGTTGATACTTTCAAACATAAGCTTCTGTATGGGAATTCATGTCTGTCTTGCCCAAAGTATGGATCCAAGCCCAAGATCTATGTGAACTTGTCTTGTAAACTCTTGAGAGCTGGGACCATCATTTTGTCCTGTGCATGCATTTCATATACTTGGAGAGCCTGGTTTTCTGATCACCTCTCTGTAGTGCTGCCCAGACCATAAGTAAAGGAATAGGATTATATGAAGGAAGCTTGGTAGTTGTAGGATAATAATTAAATTCTGGCACCCAAGTGGTTTAGAAAATGATGCAAGAGCCCTCTGAATTTTATATGTTGTCATCCTGTTTTTCTTTACATTATTCAGTGCCTAATTACTAAAAGGGGGGAAAAAATAAGTGTTGTTTTCAATATTATGTAAATATAGCACTGTTCCAAAGTGGCAAGCTGTAGTTGCCATGCACACAGTGTTCTGGACAGGACACTGTAAGTTAGTGACTAGGAAAATATTAGTAATGGTAAAAAGCTCTATTAGTAAGAGAAAATTCACAAGGTAAAGATGATGTCACTGTTGACTCTATATATTGACTCTAGATGTGAAGGACAGATGAACACCCTGTCAGTCTTGTCAAATATTAAGACAAAAGCTCCAGGTTTTACAGTGCAGTTATATTTGATGGATTATGCAGCAGAAGTATAGAAACGTGATTAAGTGAGGTTTGTGACTTCCTACAGCTTTATTTGCACATTTCTTTACAGGAAGGCAATACTTTAGGAGCATTGTGATGTGAACTGATTTCTTACTGCATTTCATTAATTGACTTACGTGATACTTGAGACCAATAAATGATATTTTAGAAGCTGAATTTTCAGAATATATTTTTACATTTTTCTAGAAAAGAACTAAAATGGCTACATACCTTCCTTCTGCTGCAATTAAATTGTTTTAAAGTAAGTATGCCTCATATATACACCAGTGATTCAATATTATTTTACTCTAATTCACTCCAAGGGATCTATTAACAAGAGCCTCAGTTACCCTGCCTCAGAGGCAGATCATAACACTTAAATACAAACATTGTAGCTATTATAAGCTCAGGGAGTAGTTGAATATGGATCACTCTGAACCCTGACAATGTGGTAGCCAGTGAGAAGGAAATTATTGTTTTATGTCTCTATCCTGCAAGCAAACTTTTAAGCAAAATTCTAGATAATTTCAAGACCAAAACCCACTCCTTACACATACTCATGTATCTTTTACACCTTTTTTAACTGTTTAGCTCTGTGACTTTTTAATTCAAATTTTAGCACAGACAACTTTAAACTACTATTTTCACTTCATTTTGAGCTACCATTTTCTCTTTACTTGTATTTAAAAAACAGGCAGTATGTTAAGAGGGTTATAAAACAGGCTTTTTCTCCTAGGTTTATATTTTATTAGAAAGCTAATGGCAGAGCTCTGATGCCTTCGGGTTCCACAGACAGCTGCAGCAGCAATCTGTAAGTAATAGACACACTAGTTCAATTTTCTTCTTGAATTTACATCATAATGATTTTTCTTTCAGTCTCAAGTAAATCTTGCCATCAACAGATACACAAAAGAATTCCTTTGTACCCAGGCACAGTACATTGCAAAAGTACAGACTGGTGTAGATATCATGCTAAAATTGTAAATTGAAATTAAATGTAATTTGTTGCTGTAACAGTTCTTCTTCCAAAAACCTTATTGGTTCTGTTTGTAGAGTAAGCCACAGGATTGTGACTGCCCAGCAACACAGCTCAACGAGAACTCAAGTTTTCAGATTTAGCTAAAACTCAACTTACTTTCTGTTTTCTTACTTTGTGGCTGTTTTTTTCTTTCTGTTCAGATAACAAATAACCCTTCAGCTCCTTGCTTTATTCACAACAGTTCAAGCACACTGGTTTTGCTTTTGACCGCAGCTTTTATCTAGCCCTGATATCCCACACTCTGCCTGATGATGAATGTCTAACCCTCAGTGTTGTCAAGCAGCCTAGCTTCTCCCCAGATTTCCTGTTCTTAGAGGAGCTTACACTGCCAAGAGCTTTGCTGTGTTAGAGCTGCAGCCAGGAGACATTGCAGAACCAGAGCTCCAAGTGTGCTTGTTAACATGAGGTGTCACTATGAAATGGCCCCGCTAAGTTTTACAATAACAGGCGGGGGGGAAAAAAAAAAAAGCAAGTTAGTCCAGGGAGCCGAATGGCAGAAAACCAATTAGATATACGGTCAACCAGGGCTTGGCACTGCTGCCAAAATGTTGCACGACGTGTTTCTCTAACAGCTATTCTGTGAAGGGAAGAGTGGCTAATTATCCTGCCCTTCTAATCAAAAGACTTTGCTTATTTATAGGCATCAAATTTTATCGAGGTAGTAGCCAAGGTGGTGTGAGAGAAAAGTAAAGAGAACAGTTGCAAGAAAAGGTGGCTTGTGGAAAAAGACTGAAGGAAGTGATTGCATTAAGTTCAGAAAACATGAGATTGACTAAAGGATGTAATTGTTTTGACATACAGAAGACTTTTAGAAAATGAAACCCCACCTGGTTTTTTTCCCCATGCTATGGCAGAAGAAGGCCAAGAGGCAGTCTCTCAGGAAACAGAACTTTGCTTTTCCCCCATTCTCTGCCATCTGAAAGGCTAGTCACTGCAGGAGGCTATCCTAGGAACTTTGAAATCTCCTTAAGTGGATGAGGAATAAAAACCAACCCGATCTTACTTTGGAGTGCAGTAAAATGACTTTAAGCGCAGATTCACAGTAGCCATAGCTTGGTTTGGTGTAGCTAAGATTTTATAAGATTCCCAGACGCTCAGCCTGGTGCAACTGCCTCAACCACCCAAGCCCCTGCCTTGGGGCATCACTGCCATTCCAGCTCCCCAGGTCTCTCAGAGTTAATATCAGCTCATATTTCTGACCGCTCTTCAGACTTGGCTGATAAGGCAGCCTGGGTATGCAGGCTTGTGTAAGCCAGAAATACTTGCGAGATTTGCAAAGCTAGAAATCTTTGTATTAGGAAATGTTTGCTCAGAGTTTACAGCTATATTAGGCCCATGGAATTATATTGTTATGTGATCCCAACATGCACAGTAAAGATTCAATGCTGTGTGGTACAAGTTTTGGTGAGGCTTATGGTGCAGCTCTGTTGATTGACAAGGAAATCTCCCCACACCTAACAGGTATCCCAGGCTGGGATCTGCAAGGCCTGTTGTGTTTTTGCCAGAAGTTGTGTGGTTTTGCCCTGGATTAGCCCTCAAACACACACACACACACACACACACACACACACACACACACATATATGTATTTAGTGACTGACCAGACTGTATTTACAGCCTGTCTCCTTTCTCCTTCCCAGACCCCTTTCTGTGATATATTTCTATGATTTATGCTTTTAAATCAAGCTCCTATTCTCAGGTCCATTTGAATACTACTGACAGGGAAGGTGAGGTAAAAGGACAATGTTAATTTCTGAATGCTAATTCCTGAGTGCTCTCAGGGAGCTGTGGAGTCAACTGAGGAGGAAGGTGATCAGGCCAGTGGGTGGTGACTGCTGCTGGAAGGAGACCCCAGCCCTCATTTCTCCTCAGGCACTTTCTCCTTGTCAAGGTTTTTTAATCAGACAAACACTCTACAAAGCGGTCAGCAGCTGTGGTTGCTGTTTCACTTTAAGTAACTTCTAAATTCAGATCTGCAAATCTACTGAAACTACTGTCTTATATTTCTGCACGTAGGTAATGAGATCTTTAGGGACAATTGTGAAGAACACCTATTTCTTACCTTCCTGAATGAGAAATTTGCAGTTGTTTCCTATACCTTCCTTTCAATGCAAGGAGAGAACCTGCCCGAAGCAGGACAGCGTTGAGCAGCTGCTGCTCTTCATTTGCAGAGCTGGGCTTCTGGAAAAGCCATTCACCTCACAATACCTCATGGAAATTGTTCATTTATATGATGTGTAGAAAAAAAGCCACAAACAGTTCCTACAAACCTGTAGGAAAATACAAGTGCATTTGATAACAAGGAGAACTTTAGTCACATGTTCTTAAGGATGTTTACAAGACCAAGGTATCCCATCCCCCCCCCCCCCCCCCACCCC
>VZRS01014299.1:125350-279138 GCA_013398055.1 Ifrita kowaldi
CCCCCCCATATCACTATCCCCATCCCATTGGAGGATAAAAGAAGACATTCCAAATGCAGCTGTCTACAGACAGCTGAAATTGGAGGAGCTCAGAACATAAACGAGTTCATCCCTTTGGGGATCAGGGTTTGTTTTATCACTAACCTGTGGTCACTGCAGGACAGACCTCAGCTATAGCATCACCTTGGACTTGCCATTTCTACATTTCTCTCCTAGGGGTATCTTTTTTCCTTAAGTTTCTAAAGTTCTTTGAGACAAAACAGTACCTTTTAGAGGTACTTTATTCCTGAACTAACTAAGATGCCATCTGGAAATGGTCTTAGTGTCATGCATGATCAACATGCAGTTAAGACACACAAATGTTAACATAAGATTTTTGTGTGTACAAAGTTGTCAGAGAAAAAACATGAACGTAACAGCTGCATGTACAACATGGCTGTTCTCGCTTACAGTGTGTGGTCAGTATTTACCTTGTTTTTTTCACAGGTTGTTTTTCTCTGTGCTCAAGATGACAGCAGTCCCTGCATCTCACACTGTTCCCCTAGTAAACACCTTGTGTCATTCTACAGCTTATTTTGATGAAATTTGTTTAAACCTCTGCATGAACAGAGAGGTGCCAAGTTTTTTCTGGCACTTTCTATGGCTTCATGACTGAGTGTCTTGGAGTGACTCCATCATGTATATCCCCTATCACGGCTTTATGCCAAACAATTCTTTTTGTGCCTTTTCTGTGCCTTTAAACTGAGATTGAGAGGGAAGAAAAAAAAGGGACCAAGCAAACTTTTCAAAGCAGTGTCTCAAGGTCACAGAGATTGACTCCTCTGCGTGCTCTGGCTGCGGTAGCACGGGGGGAGCATCCTGCTTGCTTCTTCAGCCAGTTTTTGGGGTTTTTTTTCCTCTCTCCAGCGTGAGACAGAAAGCTGAACTTTGTTTCCTGGGACTTCGGGTTTTTTTCCCTTCTTCTTCTTCTGGACTGTTTCAACAACATCAGAACATATCGGGAGAATTTTTCCCCGAGGCCTGGGTAGGTGGGCCCTCACCAACCCAGCTCCGAGGAGGAGAGAGATCACACCTATAGAAGGACTCTGAAATCTTCCCAGGTTTCTCTCCACAGTGAGAGGTTTCATTGTTTAGCATTATTATCCTTTTCCTGTGTGTTTGTTAAATAAATAGTTTTTATCTCTTTCACTTTCCTTCGAGGAAAATTTCCTTTTTTCCCAAACCTGGTGGGGGGAAGGGTGGTTGTAACCTGGTTTTCTCTCGGAGGATATATTGCTAGATTTTGGCCAAACCGGCACACTGAGGCTGATTAAAACATCACAAACACTCATTTTCTCTTCTCAAAAACACCTGAAAAAAGACAAGAGTGCTTTTAGATAATTATATCCTCCCCTATATAGTCCTGGCTTATTCCTGAAGCATAGGACCCTATTTGCAGGGCTTTGAGCCACTTTAAACATAAAAGTTATCTTACAAATAGAACTATACCTCAGTGTCAACGTAGCTATTCTATAGCTTAGAGGTGTGATACACAACCCAAAAGTCTGCTGGTATAACGTGACAAAAGTGTCTTCTGTTTTGATGGGGACTGTGACCAGTGCCAAACAACCCTTTCCTGCCACGACAGAGCTCATGAGCTGTCAAGCTGCAGAGCTAACCCACCTCACAGGGGACAGTTCAGTAAACAACACAGATGAACGCCTGCATGTCCTTGGCACCTCCAACTTCAGGTGTCTGCAGGAAGCTGCTTTTGGAATAAGTCTTCTTTCAATGCCAGGCTCCTGACTTGCTCTAGAATTGCTTTGAAAGGCAAGATACCTTGTTTTCTTTTGTCCATGGAGTTCTCATTCCCATTTTGTCATGGAAAGATAACAAGAAGAACGTGTGAAGAGCTGCTGAGCAAGAAGAAAAAGAATGGCAGCTATTTAATACGGGAGAGTGAGAGTGTGGAAGGAGCCTTGTGTCTCTGTGTTTTGTAAGTACCCTAATACTGATTTTTAATGAGTTTTCAGTTGGATCCAAAGACAACAATCATCTTCTCTAACATTCATAGTTCTTCCCTGATATTAACAGCTTCCAAGGGAGTGTGTCTATGTATTCAAGTAGCGCTGGTTGCTTTGGGTTTCCTTTATAGTGAGAGGGTGGCATTTGCAAAAAAACATTTTGTGTAACAGATGATAAATGAACTTAAATCTGTTGATGCTGATCTCTCTCTGCAGACAAAAAGGGGAGCCCAGAGAAAATAGTTCAGCCTTCCAAAACATGTTAAGAACCTTACTCAAAGTAACTGCCTCTGTAATGATGAGTAAACAGCATTTTAGCACTGTTGAGACACTGAAAAGTCTCATGGCATGTTACAAAACACTTCCTTCTTTGTAGAATTTCTGTCTGATGAAAGCTCAGCCTTGTGTTTCAAAGGAATTTTACCTGATACAAGAACATAGGCTGAGACTGAAAATTACAAATTTCTGTTTGAATTCTTATGACAAATCCACAGACAAGATGGGCATAGAAAACTGCTATTTCTAGTCCTTAGCTTTAATTACTACAATTAAAATTTTATTATTTTCTCTTTCTGTAGGGAATAGCACTTTTATTTCCCTTTTTACACTTTCCATATATAATTGATCTGTTCATAAAGCATTCAAAGTTTAAAAAAGAATCTAGGTCTTTGTTTGAACCTATGAGGTTTGACACTCTTGTTGAGGATACATTTGAGTGTGACATGAAAACTTTTTAACACATCTAATTAATTAAAAAATAAGAGAAGATGTTTTTATCAATCACTAAAAATCCATTTCTTATGAAACAAATCAATGGAGAAAAAGGGAGAAAGAAATGGAATACTACTGGGTTGCTGGGTAAAAGAAAGGAGATCTGCAAAATGACAATACAAGGAGAAGAGAAATAGCAAGTGGGGGACAAACAGAGCCCTCAGCAAGGGAGCTACAGGAACCTGCTTTCAGTGTGGTGTGGAACGAGACAATGCAGGGGGTGAGAGGAGGGGAGGGCAGGGAGATAGGAGGCAATGCGCATGCATACCCTGTCAGAAGGGACAAATGGGGAACCTGACACAGAGGAAGAATGACAACGTTAGTTAGAGCCTGTGTTAAGCTTTGTCCCACACCATCACAGTTACTTTCCCTTCCATGTTCTTTTTGTTTGTTTTAAGGGCAAAGCAGATTTGCCTTGTGATACCTTGCAGACATGCTTTGGCCTGTCACATCTGCCTGCCACAATATTCTGCTCAGGCATATGAAAAACCATGTGACTTCCAGTTTGCCTCTGTGGGTTTGTAGTGTTAACAGCTGATAAAAACTGAAGTGTTTAGTGGATTTGACTATAAGTCCGACATGAACAAATGCCATAGTTAAACTGCAAGGGTGGCAGCAGTGGTGCACAGATGGTGGCTTGCACGGGTCAGAGCAAGGCTTGTGTTCAGACAGCACTTGGGATGGTATTGGTGTGCTGGCTGAGAATTGCCTCAGAGACTGTTTGGTTCACTAGGCAGAGAAAAACTGCCCTAAAACTGGGGACAATCAACACTGAAACTCTTAGTGATGTTTCAAGGCAACTTCTGAATTAGATTTGCGTCTTAACACCTTGTTTAGCACCTAAGATGGTTGATGTGCAAACTGATAAAGCCTTCTCGAATTGACTGATCCGTGGGCAGAGATACTGATCCACTTGCTACAGCAAACAAGCAACCTTTTTTGTCCTTTTTATTGGCATTTGCAGGGGAGTGCCCTCCCATGGAGGACCTGGGGCTCAGAATGGTGGGACCAGTTCAAATGCATCTCTCCTCTAATCAAGGATGGTGCACAGCTCTGCTGATACACCTTCCTCCACAGCACACTGTCTCTTTCATCCAAAATTATCCCAGGTCTATGACAGTGCCTCACCTCAGACCTACTGTTTTTGTTACTGTTCTCCTTATTGTTCAACATGCCGTTCTCCCTCTCACCTCACTTTTCTTCCAAGCACTTTGTTTGTTTGTACCCTATTACTAGCTCTTGGTAAGCATTTAGTAGGTAATTTGGAAACAGAAGTTTCCATTTTAATGGTAGTTTCATTTTCATTTAGTAAAAATTATAGTAGCTGAATAATATCTAGGCAATAATGTTTTAAAATTTAGTTGATCAGTAAAGAGCAAGTACCAAAAATGATCAGTTCCTGGTATTTCTTTTTATCACTTCTCTGTCTCTGTGCAAAGAATGAGCACTCACATTTATAAAAGTACTCTTCAGCAAGGAATATGTAGATTTCCACAGGTATCTCAAGAAGGCAAAAACCAAAATATGCATCCCTGTGATACCACTCTTTGAATTAAAATAAATCTCTTATAACTGGAAGCCTTATACTGATCTCAGTTCATAGTAACTTTTTTTGCAGAACAAAGTAGTTTATTTTTAGAGTAACCCTTCATTTCTCTGCAAGGCCCCTGAGCCAGGTTTTTGCCCCAAGATTCTCCCTCTCATGACAGTTCACTTCACATAGCCACATAGGTACAGCTGAAGTCCTCCTGATGAACAGGCACACCAGTTAAAAAAATTTGTTTTCAGATGCTGCTCCCCCCTCTCCCCAACCTCTTCCCTTATTTGTGATGTATATTTTGTTGCAACTCTGCTACCTTTTTTGATCATGGTCATGATCTCCAGTTCACCTCCCAAATTGCCGCTGCTGTGGTATCTGATAAACCTTTTATTTCCGCTGACAAAATATATCCAAAAACATCAGTAGCCTCAGCGTTCAAACACCTTCATATTATCAAAAATCACAATAACTAAGACCCTGGGAAAGGCAAAGGCGGAATATTATTCTTAGAAGTAGGAGCCATGCAGTCATTTTCTGGGTGCTGGTGACTGGAGGCCACTTTCTGCCAACATCTCTCCAAGAATTCAACAGCCTTCTTGTGACAGAAATGCAAAACAAAGTCTAGGGAAGTATCACACATGAAGAAGATAGAGCGACAACAGGAGATGATGTCTGTGGAATCAAATTATGCTCATAAAAGGCCTGTGTTTAGTTCATAAGTTCTTTGAAACCCGCGGTTAGAGTAATCTTGTATTTCAAGATATCAAACCTTCACTCATTTTGTAATCTCTAGGCTCTCTTCTGTTTTGCTTTGCTGTCTCTGCCTCATTCAATTTAACTGCACAACTTCTCATGTCTTTAACAGTGTTTGCCGATATGCCCACTTTGTTAATGTGATGTATTATGTATACAACGTTTTTCACAGCTTTGAGGACCTCATCTACACTTACCGAATCTTCAGGGAACACCAAGGATATTTTAGAATACAGGTGAGTAACTCTCATTGCATCTCTAAAGACTGAATTAAGGATCATATATTTTTTTTTTTTAAATCATAGATTAAAAGATCTTAGATTCATCTATGATCAATGATCATATTAATCTGTGATCATTTCAGTCTATGATAATTTGACAGATCATAGATTTTTTTTTAAATCCATAAACGCAATACCATAGAAAATATTTCCAAGTTTGCTCTCTACTCAATTTTTATCATACATGAGCTCAAAATTAGCTCTTGTGTTTGTAGAATTTCCTTATAATCTAAGTGGCTCTGTTATTTATTAACCAGCTGCTTTTAGATTTGACCATATCTTTTTCATAGCACTGATGAAAAAACTATTACTTTTGTTACTTTCTCCTGTTCCTAATTAGCTTATCCTACTTGAAAGTGCTGCCATTGCATGCAGCATCTCATAGGGATCAGGGATATTGCAATAATCTTTTTGATTTAAAGAATGTATAATTCTGTGTGATTGTGAGGCACCTGAACTGATGATGCCAAATAATGCTGCTAATTCAAGCAAAACAAGTGTAGGAGAGACTAGTGCATCAATAAAATCCCCAGGCAATGTGAAAGGACACCTATAAGCTCACTCCCCTGCTTGTAGTAGGACAGCCAAGAGGACTGCAGCATTAAGCAGCATTTAAGTGGAATGAGGAAATCACTCCATAAAGGACACTCCAAGCTCTCATATGCTGGTAATTTATTGCTTATTAGTGGTTTTGCCTGAGTATGAAAGACACAATTTCCCATGAAGAAGAATGGTTTGTTGACAAAAAATATTCTGGTTTGGACCTTAGCCACTCTGCTGGGGTAATGCTGTCATTCCTATCAGCAGGTAATAACTCAGACACTTTTAGGTTTTTCAAACCCATTTTTCCTTACAAAGTTTTGCCAATAATGTGAAAGAAGAGTTCTGTTATTAAAAAAATTAATTCAGATTATTTTGACTTACTAAAATAATTGACTGAAATAATACATTGATGGTGGAGGAGAGGTTGTTTGGGATTTGTTAAAGGCCAAGAGAAAGCCATGAGCTTCCTAGAACGCAGGAGGCTGGCCCCAACCAGCTAAGCACCCCCACAGCTGCTCACTCCCTCTCTCCTTAGTAGGACGGGGTGGGGGAAGAGAATAAAAAGAGCAAAAGTGAGGGAACTCCAGGATCAGATAAAATACAGTTTAATAGGTAAACAGGTAAAGCAAAGTTGTGCACACAAGCAAAGCAAAGGAGTTTAGCAACTCCTTCCCATTGGGAGGCAGATGTTTAGCCACGTCCTGGAAAGCGAGGCCTCAGCACACACATAACCACAAACGTCCTCCCTTTCCCTGAGCTTTTATTGCTGAGTACAGAGTCAGATGGGGTGCGACGGAATAGCCAGCATCCTGCACAACCCCAGCTTACTCCCCAGGGGAACCAAGTTCAACAAAAAGACAACCTTGAGGCTGCATGAGCACTGTTCAGCAACAGCCTTATCAGCATTGTTTCAGTCACAAATTCAAGGCACAGCACTATGTAGGCTGCTATGAAGAAGGTTAACTCATCCCAGCCAGACCCAGTACACAGAGGCATCGGCACCCAGTCCATGCAGGGCTGAATGGGAGATGAAGGATGCAGAAAACCAAAGAAAAGAAATACATGCTTCTTTGTTAGCTAGCAGATTAAGTGAAACCAAAGCCCTGTTCTCTTTTAATGACTACTAGTAGGCTGCTCACTGTCTGCCACTGCCCTGAAGTCTGTGCACAGATCCCTGCAGGGCTGAGCTGCAGGAGCAGTTCAGTCCTGTCGTATGAACCCACATTTAAAAAGCAGTTTTTTGCACACGTCCTTTGCTTGCCAATGCTGATATTTTGTAAAATTTTTTGGTTCTGTTTGTCACCTCGTTATTCAAAGACAACATTTTAAGTGAGAACTAAATACGTTATCCCTAAACTTACGCTCTCAGACCAGAGCGCTGAGTGTAACGCTGTCGCTCTTCGACACTGCTGTAGTGGATTGCTGCAGCATGCATCTACACCAATAATTTAAACTGATGCTCTTTATGAAAAAAAAAATGGTGATGGAGGTTACTTTTAGTGCCATAGCCATGCCTCCAAACAGGTGTCCCTTGTGTTTTAAGGGCAGTGCAATATTCTGCCACCAAATCTGTTTACAAAACAGCTCCTTGGTAAATAAGAAAGAACCTATCATTCTTTTCATTTAGCGGACTCCATGTGAAGGGCACTTGCAAATACATTTTGTTATCCTTTCCTTACAGACTTCTGAAGGTGTTCCAGAGAGGACCTTCAAAACATTAAAGGACTTAATATACACTTTTGAAAAGCCAAATCAAGGACTGATAACAAACCTCCGCTACCCAGTGAGGAAACCGAATGCCTTGCGAAGAAGCCAGAGGTTCAAGTCAGGGATGGACAGCATTTATGATGGTGAGAAATTTAGCTCTGCCTTTGTGGGTTTTTTTAAGATGACAGCATTGACAGGTTTGTGGTCAATACTTGGTAAATGTCCTCTTGCACAGAATGAAGTTTTACATCCTCTCTTCTCTCTTATGTTCACTGAAATGGTTATTCTTAGCTCACAGGTTACTTACCCTCACCCACTACAAATGAACAAATTAAAGTCACTAGAGATAGACAGTGATGAAAAAAGCTGCCTACAGCTCTCTCGTTCATAGATGCTGATGCCTCGAGGCCGGAGGAGACTGAGAACCAGTTTTACCCAATGTGCTTCTGCCAAGGTACCAGGCCCTTGCACTTCACTGGAGGTTGAGGGTGTCCTTTACATTCATAGTCCAGGTTCTAAGATATTTTTATATCAAAACCTTACTCAATTAATTCTAAGATGGGCGGGTAAGCAAGCCAGCTTGTGATTTGTATTCAAATATGACTAATTGATAACAAGCATATAGCCTTGTGCTCAGGATCACAGCTTTGGAACCAGAGTTCAGCCTCCCACTGCTCTTCTCCTGCTAATTTAATTCTCCTGCTTACGAGTCCCAGGTGTAGGACAAGGGTATGATGCTTCTACCTGACAGAATTATGCAAATAGATACAATAAAGACAGAGGTTCTCATAAAGCTTTAGACTGTGTTGTATAGCCCCATGTCATTCTTACATCCTTGTTTTGAGAAGGATGACGCAGATCCTGTTGGTAACTTGCTGGCATCCCTCACACACCTCTGGATGCCATTCTTCATGTTCCAGTTGTACAACACTCAGCTGCTGCATCCATCGGGTCATGGGCTGCCAAATAACCCTGAAAGTGTTCCATGACCTCTGGCAGGGTGTGCCAAGAGTTACAGCGTGAGCAAGGGAAATCCTTTCGTTAAGTACAGGTATCATAAAGGAAACAAAACCTTGGAGTCTCCACCCTGCTCTGTGATTTGCGTCTCATGCCCAACAGCAGCTCAGCCTGGTTGGTGTGGGGCAGTGTTATGATCCAGTTATTAAAGTTCTTAGAAATGTCTCTGCCCAAATTAAGGTGTAAACGAGACCTTATGCCAGGGACAATAGTATGGGTTTTATCTGATAGTAAATATGAGAGGGAGAGAGAGAAAATGGAGAGTAAAAAAAAAGAGAAATAAATAGGAGAAAGAGGTGGAGGGGACAGAAAGAGTGACAGAAAATATCACCCCTCCATGGATCCCAATGATGCTCCGTTAATCCTCTCCAGCTGGTCTTCTTGGTGGTGAAGGTCCCCCCGCAAAGCATAGAATGCGATGGGTTAATCTAGTTCAGGCTGGGTAGGAAAACCCAGGCACCTCCCTGGGCAGGGGAGTGTTTGCCATTGGCTTTTACAACAGACTCTGGGTTTGTTGAATCACGTGCAGTCCTTCAGTGCAAGGCCTCAGGAATGACTCTGGGGGGCACTTCGGGGGGCCTTTGATGGATTAAAGCACCCCCTTAGTTGCCTCTCACATGAATGTCCCATGGATGTGGCCTTTCTGGGGTGGGGGTTCCATAGCCAGTTTTGTAAGGGACAATGGGTTCACTGCCCCTGAGCAGAGGTTATGACACACCAAAACTTCCTCCCCCCACCTCGGCTGGAGGGGAAAATCTGTGCAAACCTGCTCCCAGCAAATGGGTCTGTGGGCTATGGCCTCCTCCACCCTGAAGCGAGCCAGAGATGATTCTTAGCACGGCTGCTGGGTTTGGCTCACATTCTTTTCCTTGTTTGTTTGTTTGTTTACTTGTTTGTTTCAGGTGATTGAAGAATGGGTTTTCCCTTTATCTAATCTTAGTAGTTTGACTTACAGTCCAAAGTTCCAGTCAGGCACCTTCAGGGAGGCTTCTTTAGTTGTAGCTTCTTTATACAGTTGTTGTTATATTGAGCAAAACTTTCTGTCAGTGTTTGAGGCATGAACTATTTCAGTCTCTGACAGGCAGCCCCTCTGTGCCGCAGTCGCTGGGGTTTCACACACGAGAGCAGTGCAACCGCGCTGGCCAAGCTCCCCCAGTACTGCGTGCACTAAGTTGCAGTTTTGGGGCCAGAGCCCCAGCAACCTTGCTGAGGGGAAGCTGCAGAGACACATTTCCCATGTCTTCAACATTACCTTGTCACCTATATCGCAAGGCAAATATGCCACATTTGCTCTAAAAATGTTTCTCTGGTATCTTATCATTGCTGTGCCAGGGAGATGGAAAATACTGCAGTAGCATGGATATGTTTTTAGGAAGAATCAGGTATAATAAGTATTTTATTATTGGTTCTGCAATAGCAATTTTTCTAGAAGATACACATCCTCATCTGGATTCACACGGAGGAAAACAAACCCTTTCATTTCAATGTCAAAATATGTGTGGTCTTCCATAAAACTGGAGGCTTTTTAGAAATAATCAAACTACTTTGGAATTGTTTTTCTTCAATTTTGATTTAAATTTTACTTATACAGCATTCCAAGCTTCCCTCTCCGACTGCATTATTACATGGCCACAGAGGGGACTTATGTTAATATCATGATGTCGCTCTCTGAAGAGAGACAAAGCACAAAGCACAGCAGTACTCCCTAAAGCAAGCACCCTATTTCCCTGTCCCATCCCTCATGTGCCACCAGCAGCTGGCTTTGCTGCACACGTGGGATTGAGCGCTCCAGCACAACCAGAGGAACACCTCAAGGGACTAGGGTCACGATCCTGGTGGTTGGAGATATTTGAGCTTTGTTTTCTAGCCTAGGAACAGCTTTTCTAAGGGTAGCTGCTTGAAGAGCAGCAGGCTTCCATAGTGGAGCTTTGAGTCCACAGCATTGATTTTCTGCCTTTTCCCTGGCTTCTCAAAAACTGTAACCAATCTGACAAAGTGTAAGAGAGAACAGGGTTTTTCAGGCTCTCCTCCTTTAGTCGGGATGAGAACTTTTCTCTTGGGTATTTATTTACAGAAGAAGGGATGTGTTATGCGAGTCACAGGTATCTTGGCTATTGATCTGATTTACCAAGAATGGATGATTTCTGACATTTGACTGTTCCTCAGTAAGAACGGGGTCTTATGGCTGTAATTGTTTACAACAGTGCTTGCTGGCTCAGAAAAGGCACTGCAGGCTTTGCCTCCAGGTGTGTTCCTGGAGAATCCAGTCCTTAGGACAGGGGGCCTAAACGCTGGCCCTGCAATAGCAGAGAGTACACTGAGAAAGCAAACTGAGTTACCGATACTGCCCTGCCACAGGCCGTGCTGCTTCCCATGGCCTTCCAGAAGAGCCCCTTGCAATGACATCTTTCTTTGTTTGTACTGATTACTTTACAGAAGTTGATGACAGCGGTGATTATGTGACTGTCTTACCCTCAAGCATCTACACCTGACAGTTTGGGAAGCTGCCGTTCCAGGATGTGCCTCGGTGCAGTGCCTCAGCCAGGAAGAGCTTCCAGCTGGGTATCCTCTGCTCTGGATCTGGAATTAGCCTCCTCCTTTTGCAGACTGTCCGAGTAGCTGTATCTTCTACCAGTAGATCCAGCACAAGCTATTATGCATTTTTGCTCAGCAATGAAAGAATTACTTTTTGCTACAGACACATACATACACATGTACCTAGAGAGAAAGGTATCTTGTGTCCATGTATGTGTCTTTGGTGTTTTCTAGCAAATTGTCCAGGATGTTGACTGCTAGACATTCTGTTAGAAAGCAGCAATATAAATACATCAAATGGATGGCCATAAAGCAGTGATTAATGGCAGAATTGATAGGTGTTGATAAAAACCATATATGACAAAATTATTGGCATCATAAGATGCTGTAAAACCTCCAAACTCTGTTATTTTGCACATGATTCATGTTTCCTCATTGCTGGAGGAGTGGATAGTATTTCAGCAATGTCAAGGAATACTAGTAGTCTGTAGTTTGAACAATGCAAATTAAAACAAAAATGCTGTGTTAAATCCATGCCATAAAAAATTAATCAACCAGAGGAAAATGGTTTGAAATACTTTTGAGAAATGGTCCTGGCAGCTTACAAGAAGAGTACAAGTTCTACATGCATGTCAGCATGAACACATCCTGTTTTTAATAGGTCCTGTACATATGGGAATGCTTAGTCCATTTCATTTGCTGCTGTCCTTAGTTCTGTATTATGTGTATGTCTTTTTTTTTTTTTAATGTAAGAATTTGCTTTAACATTACCCCCAGTTTTAAATATTTAATAAATACTTCCGGTCTGAAGGTTGCCTGCAACCTTCATACAGCCAGAACTGGAATGTATGTCCTGAGTCTTCCAGTCACTACTACAGACTCCCTCACCATCTGAGACTGTGAGGAAGACATTTGTATTGGTTGTGTGTTTAAGACCCTTCACGAATTATTTATGTATTTTAATGGGTAATACTAGTTAGAATTTTTTCTGTTATGTTTATCTCACACCATAGTTTGTCGAAGGAATTTTAGACCTTTCAGTGGTTTGGACTTCATTATGAATTTAACAGTGCTGCAGAGTTTTTGGCTCCAGGCTCAACTAACATTTGTAGCATGACGGAGACAAAAGAAATGAGACTGTTAATTAACTCTAGCAATGCCAAGAAATACTAAAATATGTGTCCAAAACTTCATTAATTGAAAAGAAAGTAGTTGTCCATGAAAAGTGGTACTATGGGACATACACATCCCAGCCCTTGCTCTGTAGAAGCACAGAACTGACGTGACAATAAATTCTTTATTTGCAGAATCGAGCAGCCTGTCTGATAGCAGGTTATCACAGGTACCAGACTGAGGAACTGCTGTGCTGAGACACCCCACCTGCAGCAGCATGGTCCTTAACAAAGCACAACACTGTAGTTTTTCTCAAATGAGAGTCTCAGCAGTCTTCCAGGTGCTCCCTCAGTCACACTGATGTTCACCCTTGTGAAAAGGCCGAGTGACAAGGAATCCCCGCCTGTGCCTCACGGTGCCTACTGAGTGACTCTGACGGCTGAGCAGGGCTCAAGGGCCGGGCTGTGGTGCCTTTTTAGCTGGCGCTTGGCAGCGTGTGTTGGACTCGGATTTACAACAGTCGTGGTGGCTGCACCTCCTGGTGTGGCATCCAGGACTGAGGGTGAGTCCAAGCCCACGCTCCAGTCGCTTCTCCAGCGTTCCCTTGTGGCAGTCATGTGAAGCAGGGGACACGAGAAGGATCAAGGACTTAAAAGAGGAAAAAGAGACACAATGACATTTACATTACATTCACATTACTCGCCTGTGCTTTACAGCAATGTTTGTCCTATTAACAGTATAGGAAAATGAGGCAAATATAGACGTTCCTACACGTATTTGCCGGCCTAATATGGCAGAAAACAATCCGTGCAGGAGTTGAGAAAACATGTTCAAAAGCTTCACGCAATAGCACCTACTTGCCCACACGGAAAGGTGGGTGGGTGAGTGCGCGTCCATGTCGGGGGCTTGAGCAGTGAGGGGGCGGAACCTCTTGTACCTCTTGTACACTTAAAGGTTAGAGCACGTGGTGTAAGGAAGAACATGGTCCAAGAAGGGCATGATCCCGGTGTCTCGGGGTGCTCCAGCTGAAGGGGCACGAGGAAAGGATTCCTGCTGCAGCGCAGGCAGCGGGAGCGGGCGCTGTGCCCGCAGCGGCCTGCGGGGGTCGCTGTGTGGACGTGCGAGCGGCCGCGTCGCTGGACCGCGGGTTCGATCACCGCCATCGCCATGACGCCGCCAAGGCTTCCCTTTCCTGCGGGAGAGGTCAGGGAACCACAGGCAGGAGGGGAGGCTGACTGCTGGCCGGGGCTAAGTCCTCACCAGAAGGAGAGCAAAGGATAATGGGGACTAGAAAGGCAGCAAGAAGGTGAGGCAGGACTGTGGGCGCCAGGTGGGAACCGACGGCAGCTCCAACCCGGAGGTGGCCCTCTAAAGGCTGGGCGGCTGGAAGACTCAGCTGACCCAACCACATACAGCTCCGCTTAGGAAAAGCATCTCTCTGGATCGCCCCGACGGCACATGAGCCCTAAAGCCGGTGTCACCGGTCCAAGCGCCTGCATTCCCCAGATCCCTCGCTCCTCCCCCGGCTCTCGCCGCCGCCCCCACGCCGAAGCTGCTGCCCGCCTCTGTCTCCCTTAAGCAAGATGGCGGCGGCGGCGTCCCCCGTGGTGCCGCGCGGCGCCGGCGGCCGCTCGCGCTCAGTGGTTCCTGCGTCAAGATGGCGGCGGCGGCGGGAAATGCGAATGAGGGCTGAGTGTGGAGCGTCTGAGGGGCCGGGCCGCCATGGACGCCCCGGGCTGCATGAAGGCCCTGCTCCTCGCGGCCACGGAGTACCGCGCCGCCAAGACAGCGCAGAACGCCGCGCTCCTGCAGCGCAGCCTGGAGGTGGGAGCGGCGCCCGTCCCGGTGGTGCGGTGGGAGCGGGGCGTGAGGGTGGCTGTGGTGTCCTTTATTATCATGTTTTATGGTGTGTTTGTGTGTTTGCAGAGGTGTGTTGTAAGCCTATATGCACCCAGGGCAAGCAAATAGTATGTGTTACAAGGGACTTCTTTTTTTATGTATCCCCAAAGTTCTGGCCCGCATGAATAATTTCTTTCCACGCTTGAAAAATAGCGTTTGAATGACGAACTGGTCTTGTATGTGGAGTTTTCCAGTTCCGTGCAACACGTATTCAAACGTGTTTTCTGCTAAGGAGGTGGGCCAGTGCATTTCCCTGATCTCCACCTACAGCACTGTGTACAACTTTTGTGGTGGCCTTTGACTGAATTAATCTCCAAGTTAACTTTTTCAAATACAGGTTTATTTTAATTGCTAGAATGTTTATATGACAGTTGGTATCTAGCTTTGCTTTCGTCTCTATATGCCTTGTAAAGAGACACAGAGGGAATACACAAACCCAACATTATGTGTCTCCATTATGCAAACTATAAATCGTGTCTGCCTGTATTGATGTGAAGGTGTATAATTTTTGGCCTCTTCTTATATAGGGTTCCCCGAGCTCAGGTTCCAATTTTTTCATCCCAGTGACAGAGTGCTCCGAAAACAGCACTGACTGCTGCTGCTGATCCTCCTGTCACCTTTGGGTCCCTGTCCACACCTTTGGAAGGCAGGCTGATTGCTACATGTTTGTGTTGAGCAATCTGCAGGGTTGTTCTTTCAAAGTAAATAAACCTGGTACTTTCCAAGCACAAAGGAAGGAAAGCCAGATTTTTTTGCATTACTTCTTTTTTTTTTTTTTCAGCAGGTGTGAATACAAATTAGACTGGCACTTACATTCTCAGTTTGTCAACAAGGACAAAATCTATTTAATACAACCCTTGTGCTTTGACTTCTGTATCAATTACATTGTTGCAGTTGAGTAAGTAAAGTTGTTTTTCTCCTCTCATCTCCAGGTTATCTCTGGACTGAAGCTCACCCGTTTTTTTGCTTCAAACCAGATCCTACCAAGTGAATGTCTCAGTTGCCTTGTAGAGCTCCTGGAGGACACTAATATAAACCCATCTCTGGCCTTGTCTGTGATTACTTTGCTATCACAGCTAGGTAAGGTTTGCATCTGAACTTTTTCTTTTTTGTCAGGGCAAGGGAAGATAGGACAGGTGCTGATTCTGTGGCACGGGTGATGAATTTCTTGGAAGAAGCATAATATGTGAAAGATGAAGTGTTTTTCATTAGTGGAGTGCTTGTGCCACCTGTTAAGATGTTAAACTGCAGTGAGAAGGAGATTTGAAGTCATCCCTGTGAAATGACGATTATCATGCTTGTAAGAATTTGTTTATCCACTGGGTAGGGTGAGGAATTAGTCTCTTGTCCTTAATTTTTGGAGCTGGAAAAGACTACCTTTTTAATCAAGTGAGAAACCTGACTGGGGGTGCAAAGATAGGGAGAAGTCATGTCACATCAACTACTGTCAACACCTCAGTTTACCTCTCCCAGTGGAGTGTTTGCTGGCAGTATGGGCTCTCCAATGGCCTGGGCCTGTGTGCATCAAGTTTCCCAACTGCAAGAGAGGTTCTACTGCCTTTTGCTTGTGTCTTGAGATGCCTTTTTGGGGTTTTTTTCCTCTCTACTTCGTGGAACTGGGACTTTATTGTCCAGGGAGCTCTGTTCTCAGAGCACAACCTACATATACAGGGAAAAGTTATCCCTTCACTGCTTAGTTTCTCATCATATATGAGTAGTTATTCGAGATTTGAGTCCTTTATGATGCTCCCTTGTTTATGTTCTCTGATTCGTGGAGTTTAAGCCTCTCGGAGCTTCCTTTTATGTTTTTGGAACAGTTACTGTAAAACTTTATTTGTTGCTGGGGTTCAGTCTGGAAAATTTTAAGGATTAAGTCCTCTTCCAACTGATCTATTGCTTTACCTGTCTTGCCACATCTCTTTGAGGATTGCCTAAGCAGAACTGGATTTTATTTATTTATTTAACTAATTCTAGATAAGCTTATCAGGTTATCAATTTGAGTCTACTTGTCCACCATAGAACAAAGCAAGAATCTGAGCTCATTGAGTTTAAGATCTAAGCCTTGAAGTGCAGGTTTCAAATTTTCAGAACTGAAACTTGCTAGGTAGGAGGTAGACTGTTCTTTCAGTGTCCAAGCATCTTAAGGAAATGGATTAGTGTTATAATTAACTGTATGTCCAGAATTGTGGTAGAGAGATAAGTGTGTAGGAGCTGTCATTTATTTGCAGTTACCTTTAAAACATATGAAGAGCTGGTCAGAGACTTTGGCTTCTGCTTCAATTGGTATCTGATATAACAGTTTCTTTTGCTATTAGATGGGGCTCTTGCTAACAATTCTTAAATTCCAGCTTCAGACACTGAGACTAGAGAAGCTCTCCAGGACACCTGCAATCTGACCAGTGTGCTGGCAGGAGTGGTTCATCGAAGTTCTACTAATCTGAGTGACCCAGTCTTATTACAGGTAAAGGAACTAATGCTTAATAATATTTGGCTGCTGTTGCATAATAAAAATTATACTGTATGCATACAATAACCCTTCAAAAGCTCTATTGGAAATAATGTGTTGAGGGAAATTTGATCTTAGCTGTGTACTTTATTTGCTGTATGAGGTGGGTATGACAGGAATTTAACAATTTATAGAGTTCTTTGTACTCTCTTTAATCTTACTGTGCTTCTCACCTACTCTGATCAAAAAACCCCAAAAACTCCCACAAAGCAAAAATAACAACCAACCAAAAAAAATGCTGCTTTAAAAAAATTATTTCAATAAGTCACTGCTTGGGCACTCAGAAGATTGTTTTCCAGTTGTGGTATTTGGTTATTTCTCCTGACACAAGCCTGTTTCATAACACAAGCCTGTGGATCATTTTGTCTAATCAGTACTTTGACAGGTAGCTGTGAAGGAGTGAAGGGAAAGCTGTGGCTGCCTGTTTTCATGGGAGGTTTGCAGGGCATGTGTGGCCTCCTCTCTTCTGGTCATTGCCATCTGCCAGTGAATGCCGGTGCTGTACTGATCGAAGCTTACAGTGAATGTCTGACATCTATCTGTTTGACCTCACCAATTTTAACCTGTCCTCAAAGTTTTCTTTATTTTTTTTCAAATATGCACAGGTTTTCTCCTAAGCTTTCAGCAAGTACTTGCTGTGTTGCCTATTGTCAGTTGTCTTTTTCTGAAAAGCAGAAAATTAATTTACTAGTAGTCCTGTGCCACTTGTTCTGTGGAAAATAAGTCAGGCATCCAGTAAAGATCCCTTTTCTTGTGGTTTGCGTATTTCTCAAAGCACTAGGAGTACCACAAGACCTAGGGATCCAAGTGACTGGCCAGTCAATGGGAGAGATTTTGTCATCACCAGATAGATCCAATGTTAAGACCTTGAAGCTCTTAGATATCTAAAGGGTGAGGTTTTGTTTTAGCTGCTAACCTCTGCTGTGATTTTTGTCATGTTTGAGTGTATTGACTTCAGTTATGTGCCTGAAGAGTGTATGAGGGACTTTGCTACCCTTAGATCTGTTGGCAGTCTTTAGAGCAAACCCATTTTCCTGTAAGCATCCTTTCTACAAGAGGCTGCAAAATGCTTTTTGGATGTTGATGAGACTTCTAGACCTTTCAATAGGACAAAGCCTGTTTATCACTGACAGAATGGAGAACTTGCTGGTGAGGCAAAAGTGGAGAATTGGATGGGCTGAAAAGATAACTCTTCTGTAAAATAAAATATTAATCTTTTTGGGCTTTTAATAAGTGTATCAGTATGGTAGGACATTACAATTTGCTTGCAGCAGCCTGTGTAATTGTTATGTTACTGTTAGAGCCTGAAAATTAATTCAGTTGTGGTGTCTTGATATTTGTCCTTTTGGTTTCATCTTTTGTAACATTCCTCTCAAGGACAGGCTTGTGAACAGTCTTCTGTTTCCTTAGGGTATTCAATTGCTGCAGAGACTAACCTACAGTGTTCCTGTCTTTTGTGCTGGTGCCAACATCGATGGATTAATTTTGTTTCTAATGCATCGTGTGTAAGTGTGTGCTCGGTGTCTTCTCTTATGGGAAACAGCAAGCTAAGTTTCTAAACTTTCTGTAGGCTCTTAGAGTACTGTACTCACCTGGTCTCCAGAGTGAGCTGTGCTCTGAAGTCAGCACAGACTTTCCTTTGAAACCCATGTACTTGTTACAGATTGTCAAATGCAGTGATTGTGGGACTTTGGGTGATGGAATATTAATTGGCCTCTTAGCCCACCTCCACACCTCTGGGAGCAGGGAGCTAACAAAGAGAAAAGCCAGGAGGAAATTCGTGCTTGTCACATGGAGCAGACCTGTTAGATTAATAAAAATTTGATTCAAGTGCCGTTGTAAATCTTATGAGTATTAGAAGTATATGTAATAAACAACCTCTGATAGCAGTGAGCTCTGATACTTTGGGGTTTTTTTTCAGATGTACTCAGTTAAAAGCTGCCCACACTGCATGGATTACAATCTGAATTTTGCTTTGCATGGTGAAATGGTGTCTCATTAAAAGACAAGCTCCTGCCAAGACACAAAACAAAATAAAAAGTCCCCCAACCACCTAGCTCTCCCAGCCCCCACCCTATAATTCCTTGTAATTAAATTCAGGATGCTTCAATGAAAACATCTTTTGGGCTTTTCTTTTAAGTCAATCCTCTGAAGATGAGTTAACAATACCGTGTTTAGGACTCCTGGCAAACCTCTGTCGTCACAACTTGTCTATTCAAAGTCAGATAAAATCTTTGGTAAGAGTTTTGCTTTTGTGTTGTGATTCTCTGGCTTAAGGATAAGACTTAACTGACTCTAGGGAATTATCTTAGTATTTCTTAAACACTTTTTTTCAGGGGTGATAACCCTGACCTGCTTGTTCTGCCAAATGGGCAGTTGTTTCTCCCATGTTGGAGAAAATAACCAGTAGAACAGGAAGTTGGGTATTCTCTTGCCGTGTTGTTGCCCTGGCTTGCGTTATGCATTTGGTTTTTGCAACTGTTCTCTGCAGCCAAAAGGTGAATTTAAAATTTAAGCATTCTTCCTCAGAAAAATTAAATGTCATTAAAACAAAAGCTGTAGTTGGATTTTTGGTAAGCAAGAAAGAGATTTGCCTTTCAGAAGATAAATCAATAAAATAGCACTGATCTTCATGTCAGGGCCCTTGAATCCTCAAATACATACGTATATCTGAACTACTTGGTTCCTGTGTCTTCACAAATCAGTGCAAACATCTCATTTTTTAATTCAGAAATACAAATTCATCTATGTGGCAGCATATGTTGTACTGTTACCTTGGAAGAGAAGCAGGGGGCAAAAAAAAAAAAACAAAAAAAGAGAACCTATTGTCCGATCTGATCATTGAGCAGAGAAGGGATGGGAGTCAATTTTCAGTGATTATTTTCTCTTATAGGCTTTAGCAAAATGACTTTCTCATCTTTCTTTAAAATAATAGTGGAATTTCAGCCTTGTTTGGTTCTCTGTTGTTTTGGGGTTTTTTTTCTCATCCTTGGGGCTTTTAATAAGTACATTGGTATGGTAGGATACAGGTTCAACAGAGAACATTAACATCAATGCCAGTATTGTGCAGTAGGACAGTAAAATAGCTTTCCTAGAGAGCTGTTACCATACTAACCTATTTTTGTGTTATTCATTATTTGTATGGTTTACTTATGAATGTGTAAAACCTGTAAATTTGGTGGTTTTGTAACACCTGTGTTTCTCCTTTTTGCTGTAGAGTAATGTGAAGAGTTTCTATCGTACCTTAATAAGTTTCTTGGCCCATAGCAGTTTGACTATGGTTGTGTTTGCACTTACGGTATTATCAAGCCTTACCCTAAATGAAGAAGTAGGAGAAAAAGTAAGTGAGTCTGAAGTTGTTTCTATTTTCGTACGTTGTAGATAAAACCAGTTGTCACCCTGGCCAAATAAAATTCTAATTCCAGCTAGTTTTAATGAGCAAGAGACCCAGCAAAATATGTTCCTATACGTAACTTTCTTCTTCCTCTCAGCTCTTTCATGCTCGAAATATCCATCAGACATTTCAGTTAATATTCAATATTGTTGTAAATGGAGATACTCTAACAAGAAAATATTCTGTTGATCTACTCATGGATCTTATGAAGAACCCCAAAATTGCAGATTATCTTACCAGGTATGGCTTCATTTCCTAAAAGTATTTTTCCTAAGCTCTAGTTCAGTTTCTTTGCTGTATGCTATTTGAATTCTAAACCAAGCATTGGGAAAAAAAATTCCAATATGCTTCTTGCATGTTGCTAGTTGATTGTAATTATAACTGCTGTATCTGAACCTAAGCTGTTGCTGGGTTACTAGTTTGACACGGAAGTGTGAATCAAAACCTGGTTTTTTCATTGTCAGTGAAGGAATTTTGAATACCCTGTTCTGTAATTTTTTGTCTGGACTATGTTGGTAGTCAGACAGCACAATGAGTAGCTATCCTGCCTTTTACAGTGCTATATAAGCTTGAGGTGGAATAGTATAGTTGAAGCTGTAAGAAGGAATAATTTTACAGGGGGAGGCGTGTTAGAGTGGTTCTGTAGAGAGCTTGACTAGTAGTTCTGCAAATTCAGCTAGCAGAATTTAGTTGCTGATTTTCAATCTAAATCAAGCAGTAAGAACAGCTGAAAAATCATAGCTTATTTTAAGGAATTTGCTTTCATTCTTAGAATATTTTTAATGCTTATGCTGTTTCAAATCGAAATTATCAAAATTATCACTGTACTTGAAGTGTTTGGGGGTAAGAAGGAGAATAGGGCACTTTCATTCATCACTTGGTGTAAATATCTAAACGTGGTGAAATTTCAATTTTATTTTAAATTTTTTTCCTCTCTATGCATGCTGTAGATACAAGCACTTTACCTCTTGCCTTGGTCAAGTATTAGATCTTCTTCATGGAAGGGATCCTGATTCGTCATCTAAGGTATTTATACTTCTCTAGATAAAGGCTAAGAGGCTACAATCCTAATCTAATTCCTCTTCTGCTGTTATGAATAGATTCCTTGTGTACAAGTGTTGATAATGAAATACACTGGCTTCAGGACTCTTAAATGACCCAGAGAATTCACCAAGTTTATATTTTCTAGTTCTTCAAAAGGCTGTCAGGTTGAATTTGTAATGTTGGGGGTTTTGCCAGATTGTGTGTCTGTTTTCAGGCAACAGATGTAAAGGCCAAAAGCCAACATAAACACCGTTTATGCTTTGGCTAATAAGAAATTCTGGGATGTACCAGGAATGCAGTATATCCCACTTTGCTCTCTAAGCCTTGAATGAATACTACTCAGACTGCAACTGGTGATCAGGGAACCCTGATGCTAATTTCAAAGGTTTAGGAATAAGTGCTCTCACCTTCGTTGGACAAATAGATGCCACTTCTGTTTAAGCAGTGAACTGTTACATTCAACTTTGTCTCACTACTTTCTCTTATGTAAATGAAATATTGACTATCTGTCACTAAAGGCTAAAATATGAAATGTGAAAATGTTGGTCCTAAATATATCTGTGAACTGATCTGGAGCTTTTTTTTATGACTGTGTTACACATCCTAGTTAATAATAGAGGCTAGTATTTCTCTCTGTGTGATTTTTGTTGTTGTTTATTGGGTTTATTTAGAGAGGCATGTTGACAAGGAGCTTTCCCGGGTGGTTTTCTCTTTTTGCTTGCTCAGAGACACATGCATCCATTCCTGTCTCAGAATGTTTTCTCTTCAATAGCTTTCTTCATGCTGAGTGTATACATGTTTGTACTTTTTATTGTATCACTAGCCAGCAGTCATGTCTGACAAAAAGAAAGCAATACACTGAATACTGTCACAAGCCTTCACCAGTCCAGTGAACTGTTTCTGCTGCTGACCTGGCTTTAAAGAAAGAAAATTATTCCTCAGAAAATGTTAAAGTGCTAAAAGGAGTTGTGTAGAACTTGCATATCTCTTTAGACTTGTGTTATGGGAGTTGCAGTTTCTGTGTAAGTTCTTGATCTGAAAGCATTTGAACTCTTCTTCACTTCACACAGATCTTAGAGCTGCTGCTTGCCTTCTGCTCTGTGCTAGAACTGCGTCACACCCTGCGGCAGGCGATACTGCAACCAGCTGGCTTGCCAGTCTCTGGAAACACCAGGCTTGGGACTCGCTCAAAGAGTTTTGAACCATCTGTTGCGTTGGTGCACTTGTCAAACCAACCATTGGAAGCCTCTGAAGACTGTTCAGGTCTAGCATTGCAACTATTCAAAGAGATTTTTGAGGTACCAAGACTGATACCTGAGTTTAAAGAGCTTCTTAGCAGCTCTTATTTTTAAATTATTTTTTAACAATTGTTAATTTGGCTCGAAAAATAGCACATAAAAAATACCTGTAATAAAGTTCATTGTAAAATAGTTATGTTGAAATAAACATACTTCATATAACAACTGTTCTTTTAAAGACATGCAGTATTTTAGAGATATGTCTGTGTTGTAAGTGGAAGACATGGCAGTTTATGAACTCATGAGGTAGATAGAAAACTATCAGAATTCCTTTCTAGAACTTTCAGAAGTGAGGAAGTTCCTGCTGTTTCTGTTCTCTGTGAACTTCCTCCTCCAATATGATACTGGTCAGGCATCTTAAACCTGAAATAGCAGGAGGCTGGGAAAGCAGGAACACAGGGTGGTGCAGGAAGGGGTAGAATAAGCTTGGCTTCCTTGTGCTGTACTTTTAACTATTGACATAAAATTAAATGTCTTTATTACAGGATGTTATTAACAATAGGAACAGTGAATCAGCTGAACACTTTATGGATCTTTTGCTGCCTGTTCTTCTTGATCATCTTCAGATGCCACAACAGATTGTGGATGAGCTATTAGTGAAGAAAAAGTGTGAAAGAATGGTCAAGGCTATTAATGTCCTGACAAATATCCTTTTTATGTGCCTATTGGAAGCTGATTTATTATTCCTCCACCATGATCTGCTCTAAGATGTTAGAAGACATGTCCACCTTGGGTCACTTTAATAGCTTCTAATGACAATAACTGCCCTAATTTTACTTAGGAGCGTCATCTTGCAAGATCTAAAGTAGCTTTCTAATTGCTGTGAAATTGTTTTGTAATACGGTGGTGCAGGATAAAATGTTGTGGCTGTTCAACAGAACAGAAGCACTTTGCATCTGGAAAACAAAGATGAGTGTTTTCTGTTGAAATTTTGTGGGGAATTTGGGCGGCCATCTTCTGTTGCCCTGAGTTTTGCAGTCCTTCGATGTTTTTCATTCCTGTAATAGAATTCTCACACACTTTCTGTAAACATAGCCATATTTTGCTAACCGTTCCTTATTGTTTTCATTCTTTCTCCTAAGGCGGAGAAGGTTGATGAGCTTTTCCGTTGACCAGTGTGATCGAGGGGTGGTAACCTCCTCCTCCAATCCACGGTGGTTTCTAAGAACATATGTAAATCACTAAATAAACAAGCTTGGGGTTTTTTTGGCCCTGGCGTCCTGTCCTGATGGAGCTGAGTCTGCGTGGTTCTTTTCATGTCCAAGTGCAACAATCTTCTTGATCCATGTAGTATTGTTGCCTGGCTAAGTCAAGTGCAGCTCCCAGCCAAATACGGTACAAATTTAGATCAGAGAAACAAGGAAAAATAATGTGGAATGCTACAGTTTTACACTCCTCGTTGAGTCCTTAGTGTCCGCAGTAAGTTTAGTAAGGAGGATGTGACTGCAGAGTGTAGTCCTGCATCTAAGCTGAGTTCTGTGGAGAAGTGTCTCCTAGCTCACTTCTGGGTAACTAGTTCTTGTGTTAGGGACTGCCTGGTCCCTGCCTTTTGTTCACTGTGTTTCTTTATGCCACCCATTTTATTGAGGTTTCCCTTAGCTGTCTGTTTCCAGTAAGTGTGTGTATTAACTGAAAAGCAAAGCTTACTTGGCTTGTGAGTTAGGCAAGATTTAAGTGGTTTATATTGTTGGGTATTAAAAGCGTTTTTGGAGGCTCTTGTGCTTTGATGCCCTGGCTTTTGGGTCCTTTATTATTAGCAAACGTTGCCTTTTGGTGCCATTAGCTAGGCATAATTACATTGAATTTATTCTTAACTCTGCCTACTGCTCTGCAGAGATGACATACTGAAAATGCGTGTCTCAAAGGTGCTGACTGCCAGCCAATGCACATGTCTGATAGAACACCAGTTTCCTTATAGCGGGATTGATACTGGTTTTGGGACAAAATTGGTGGACTCTAAAATGTGGTGAGCACACATATTTATCTAAAATCTAATCAAGCATGACTGGTGTGAGAGTTGTGATATTGTTGCAATGGAAAGAATATGGTAGTTGAAAGTACCATTTAAATGCATATAAATCAATATTGGTATTAAATCAAAATTAGTATTTTTGTGGAATAAAACGTAATCTTGCTGGTCAGTTCAATAAGTAAAACCTAGCTTGTGCATTCAGATAATGTCTTTGGCATAAGCTGGAGATCCACTTATGTGGAACAATGACCTTAAACCTCATGAGTAGTTGAAGCTGATCCAAGTTGAAGCTTACCAGAACTGCTCATGGCACATGATTTCTCATTTTGATTTTATGCAATCAGAGTTCCAAAATATCACACATCAGTATGGGGGGAAATTGTTGCACTGAAAATTAAATACACATTCCTTCAGCTCAGTGTCATTAACCTGAATGCCAATATAGCTAGGAGTTACCTGGCCAAAACCCAGTGAAATATAATTGGACCTATAATTAGATCCTCCTCACTTCCAGCCTGGACGTGGCGTTTTTGGTCTTCATTGTTGCCATCCTTGGCATGCTGGAGAAGCTCAGGCACGCATCCAAGGAACTCAATATGATCTCTTTGGTTTTAGCATTGTTGCCTTGCTAGACATATTTAATTTCTTTGTAAAGGTGTTTATTAATTTTTTTTAATTGACTGAATTTGTCAGTGCTGATTTGACATATCTCACCTTTTTTTTTTCCCCACCCAATTTGCTTTTCTACTTGGATGTTTAAAAGCAAACTTGCTGCTGATATTATTTTGAAAACGCTTGATCTTATGAGCAGATTGCAGCAGGATGTACCTGGTATGAAGGTCAGCTTCTACAAAATGTTACAGGTATGATTTTAAAATGTTTTATGAAATGTATCTGTGAAATAAAGTGTCACTGCACTACAGTAGTTTAGGTCTAAATGTTTTGCATGCTTATCTCTGAAGTGGTAAAGCTTCTAGGAAAATACAGTCCCTTATGCACAATTCCTGAAGGTTGTTTCACTATTAATTCCTCTAAAATAAGAGTAATTTGCTTTTACTCCAGTCACTTGTTTTGGTAATGTATATGAAATTGTACTTTAACTGCCTGGTAAGAATTATCCTTTTAAGACTGCATTATGACTGCAGTTTAAAGGTAGCAAACTAGAAAACAATTACCACAACAATATAATTATTTGTGGGATTGGTTACTATTAAATATGTACATCTAATTTGGAACTTTGCATGGCCAAAACAGTTTCTGATACCTATTGGTCAGATGATACCTTAAGAATTTACTTTATAGATGGAAAAGCAATCCAGACAGACAAACACTTCTTGCTATTTTGGAGATTTTTCATTCAAGAATGGGAATTGTGTAATTTAATGGGTAACAAAAAGTTTTACAGTCCGTGATTAATCTTTAAAATTTCAGTTAGTGACCTTTTATGTTGAGTATCAAACACCTGAAAACTTGCAGGAATTAACTTGTCTCTTTATCTGTTGTGTTGCTTTTAATGTAAAACATGATTTTGAATACTCAGGAGTATAGGCTATTTTTTAAATCACTTGTTGACTTCAGGCTCAGGAACTTAAAAGGGCAAACTTTAAGAAGGTAACTTAAGTTTTGAATAAAACATTTCTGTGCTCATGGGCCTTGATATTGTGATGTTTTGTTAGCTTGTGTTTGGTGGGGTTTTTTGTTGCTGTTGTCTGCTGTATCTTGTTTTGTCCAAACCAATTTCTTTATTAGGATCAACGCTTGATTACACCTTTGACATTTGCTTTAACATCAAACCATGGAGAGCAAGTCCAAGTGGGACTTAGAATACTGTTTGAGGCTGCTCCCTTGCCAGATTTTCCTGCTGTAGTGTAAGTATTTTTGTGATACTCTGATTAGATTTGACATTTTTATGGGCTTAGTGATATTTGTGTTTTTTGGAGTACTATTTTTAGCTCATCAGAGACAGAAACTTTAGAAAAATTGTCTTGTTTCTGCTTTATGTGCACTTATGAGACAGTAGTGATCCTGGAGGCCAGAGGAAGCCATCCCAATGCTGATGGTGTTCATTTTATGTCAGATCCTAGAAAGCATAGGAGCGATTGACTCCTGTCCCTAAGTGCTCATTTGGCTTGGAACTTAGGGTGCATCTAATATTCAGATTGTGCTCTACTGAACCCTGTCAGATGTGTCATTCTTCAGTTCCTGAAGCTTTGGTCACCCTTTTGCAGCAGCTTCCAAGAAAGAACAGATTAGGATAAGACATAGGCAGATGGCAGTTCAGGTAGTACTTAAGGTGGTTTAAACAAGGTAAGAAGTATTGAGAAACTCTGTTTGGTAGAGTCCTTATTTGTGTAGATGTAATAAAATACAAAAAAAAAAAAGATTTTAAATTGTATCACAACCTGGAGTTGAACCTGACAGACGTCAAGGGCAACAAGAAAGACCATGACATCAGCAGCAAAAGCCAGACTATTAAAATGTGTTCCTTTCTGCTCAGTGGGGCAGGGGACCTGTTGGCAAAAGACATGGAAAAGGTTGACATACTGAATGCCTTGCTTGATCTTCACTGATAAGGATTCCCAAAGGCAGAGCAACATCCCTGAGAGCAATGGGAAGGCCTAGAGGAACAAAGACTTACTCTGGGTGGCACAGGGTCAGGTTATGGAACATTTAAACTAACTGGATGTACAGAAGTCCGTAAGACCTGACAGGATGTGCCCTTGAGTGCTTAGGGAATTGCCTGATGTCATTCCAAGGCTACTCCAGAATGTCTTTGAAAAGTCATGGTGACTGGGAGAGGTTCTTGAAGACGAGAAGAAAACAAATGTAACTTCTGTCTTCAAGAATGGCAAAGATGATCAGTAGCACCCTGGACTGCACTTGGAAGAGTACTGATGACAGGGCAAAGGAGGTGGTCATTCCCCTCTGCTCAACTGTGGTGAGACCACACCTGTGGTGTTGTGTCCAGGCCTGGCTCTCCAGTGCAAGAGAGATATGGACATGCTAAAGTGAGTCTAGTGAAGGGTTTGAGGGATGAGCATGTGTTATACAAGGTGAGACTGCAAGAACTGAGCTTACTTTTGAGAAGACTTGTGGGGTTCTTATCAGTGTGTTGAAATGTCTGATAAAAAGGAACAAAGGAGATGGAGCCAGGCTTCTCAGTGGTACCCACTGGCAGGGTAGATGTAGGCACAAACTGAAATATAAGAAAAAACCTTTTAGATTTCTTTAAATATCAGAAAAGAAACCCCTTTTCTGTAAGGGGAGGTCAAACTGGAAAATGTTGCCCAGAGAAGTTGTGGAGTCTTCATCCTTTGAGAGAGTCAAAATTACCAGGCATAGTCCTGGGCAACCCGCTAAGAGCAGGAGAGTTGAATTAGGTGGTCTGTAGATGGATCCCTTTCAACCTTAATTATTCCATAATTATATGGGTTTGTGGATATAAGGAACATTTTTATAATGGCCAGTAACGAATAGTCTGGCTGAAAGAACAAAGGATCTGTACAATCAAATATGTCTGGAATTGTACAATGGAATAGCCAAATGACATGTCTGTAAATGCAAGTTAAAAATAGGCTTTGCTCACTTAGGAAGCAATTGAGACAGCACTTCAGTAAAGTGGTTGGGATAGCTTAGTAATTAAGGAATTTATCAAGAGGAAAGAATTTATAACTGGTGCCTCTAAAATCAGCTCTTTTGATTTATCATTCTTATTTGAAACATGTTATTTGTACCTGCCTTGAAAATACCAACCACAAATTACATACAGACACTGAAATGTAGGTGCTGTCATTACTTTTTTCTAAGCTTTTGAGTTCCCTTCCCTATACAAATTTAAACAGATTGCACTTTTATCTGCATACTTAAATTTTGGTTAAAATTTAGAAAATTGAATGTGCTGTACACAATACAGTATTGTAAAATAGAATTGCAGACAAGGAAACTTGCTGAGGTTTATTGGTAGCACTCTGCCTTATCTTGATTCAATCGTCTTATTTTTATGCCAAATAAAAGTTCTTACTAAATACTTTCTCAATCTTCTTTGAGACAAACAAACAGTGGTCTAGTTAAGTTGAATAATAACAGGTGAAATAACCTGTTTCACAGGTTCATAAGAGACATGATCTGTTCTGCTCAAAAAGAGCCGAGCACCATGGCCTTTCTGACGGGATTCTGTATTTGTCTCTAAAGGTTAGCCATGATACCTTTTTTTTCCCCCTTTTTCTGTATTTCTGGCCATTTTGGGCACATGTCCAATACACATCTTCATATTCTGTGGTAATGCAAATGTGACTGTAAATTTTGTTATGAATTGTTCTCCTCTTCAATCCTTGCAATGGTATTTGTAGCAGGTTGTCATTTAATAGCTTCATGTTTATTCAGGCTGGGTGAAAGCATTGCAGCAAATAATGCCTACAGACAGCAAGAAACGCAGCATGCAGCAAAGAGAATCCAAACGCAGTCACCTGTGACCAACAGTGCTTCAGTGAGGTGTTCTTCATCCTGTCCTTCAAGTAATGAATCCAGAGCTTCAAATATTGAGGAATTAATACAAAAACTTCATTCTGGACTAGAGGTTAGTAGAATTTATATACCCTTGTGAAATATTTGACACTTTTTTTACTGGGAGGGATGGAAATTAAAATCCAAGTGTCAGACTACCGTGTGTGTAACAGTTAAGTTTGGTTTAAATTCCTGTCTATTTGGAATGTGCTCCTTTTACTGAGCTGCTGAGCAGAATTCAGAGATGCTACCAGAAGGCAGGGCTCCTTACTGAGGTCCCTCTCCAGCGGGTTTGCCCACAGTCATCTTAGCTGTCAGATGCAGAGGCAGGAGCCGGGTCCAGTCTGACTGCCTAGACTTGCTGGGACACATACAAGGAACCTTCCCCCTCTGCTTCCTAGGACATAGCCTGTATTAAAATAGAGATGCTGTGCTGCTTTAGAAAAGCATGGTGCATCTCTTGAGTGCCTACACATGCATACTGACATTTTCCTTTTGCTGGCTGTAGCTGACTCTAGCATTTGCAGTTCGGTTTTCGTGGCCTTCTTGGAGAGGTGCTGTTATTATTTCAGAAGACAGTTTTTACTTCCCTCTGCAGCAACTTCCATCATGAATGAGACACTCAGCCAGGCACCACATACCGTGTACTGCTTTGTGGGCCATATGTATCTCCTCTTTCCCTTTTCTGTTCAAAGCAAATTAGCTGCTTTGTAACTGCTTTAGACTGAGTGATGGATTGTTGATTCTATTTTCTTTTGGCTTAAAAGAACAGTATGCAAATTGGGAAAAGAAGTAGAAAGTTTCTTGATAACAGCTTGATACCTGTATTAGTGGCATTGCCTCCAGCCTTAGCTTTGCAACTCTCATCTCTTTGTTGTAACTGATAAAAGTGAAACTCAGAGAGTTCCAGTCAGCTGCCAGAATAACAGTGAAAAAGGTCAGGTGAGTCTTCCTTGGCTTACTTTTTGCTCTGCCACTGGACGCTGCCATTGATCATCCTTTTCAGGACTGCATGTGACAGTCTGTGGGTGCATTGCTGTGTTTGTATTAATGTGAATCAGAGCAGCCACAGGTGCCTACAGAGCACTAGTGCAGCAGCTTCCAGTAACGAGACAGATTGTAAACCTGCTTCGTTTTTTTTTTTTTAGGGGAAGAAGTTGTTGATGAATTGTTGAGTGATTATTTTCTTAGGCCTTCTAATTAGTAATTCAAAATCAATATACACCATCACTTAAAATATCCAGTACTTCAGTTCCGTGTGTATATTTTGTAAAGCTCAAATGCTTGTGAAAGCATAATTGAGGAAACACTTTTCATAGTATTACTGTTCAGAGAGAATGAAGGGAACTTCATTCTTAGAGCTCTTCTTAGAGTCGTCACTGCCATGTCCTTTTAGATATTTTAAGTTTGCAAGCAGGAAAATAAACTACTTGTTTCATACTTTAGGGACAGAAGAATGAGCTGAGAACTGGAGCTGCACAGGGTCTCTGGTTAATTTGCAAAAAACATTCTTCATAGTGGTTCAAGATGGTGCAGAGATGGTGGCTTTTCTGTAGGTGTTCAATGTCTGAACAGCTGGCATAGTTTGCATTTGGTTGGGCATCAGCATCTATGAACAGCTGCTCAGATCTGGTGTTATAGCAGCACTGCCTAAGAGAAAATATCCTGTAATCACTAAGTAGCATTCTCACTTGACTCAGGCATATGCTTTAATAAACACTTAGGACTTGTTGTGCCATACATGGTACATGTCCTGTAGTAAGTCTGGGTTAACACAGTAGGTTCTGTCCTTGATAGTATCCTTTCTAGTATCCTAGAAAGGCTTTCCTGGGCCTTTTCTGTTAATTTGTATGTTGAGAAGGCAAAGGAGTGTGAACAAGGAGTTTTAACCATATGCATTTTGTGCTGTTAATGTTAAGGCAGATTACTTTAGGTGTCCTATGAGGGGACTGCTAATTCTCCAACAAAGATCATACCAAGGGGAATTATTTCAGAATGGTGATTTTACCTTTTTATAGTGCTGAACTGATAGTCTTCTGCAGATGATTCCTGCCTACTAAGCCTAACCAGTTCAATTGCTCACATACTTTCCACAAGAGTCAGGTGGGTACCTTTGAGTAGAACAGCCTCAGATACAAAAATGAGAATTCAAAAAGCCAGTGGCAGGTGGAGTGCATGAAACTATTGAGCTCTTTAGGCACACGTTACCTGTGTAAGTTAATACAAATTTCCTGTACCAGTAATTGGAAAATGTTTCCACAGATGAAGGAGCCCTTGGCTGATGTGAGGATATCTGACATAATGGATGTCTACGAGCAGAAGCTGTCGGCCTTAGCAGTGAGTAACATGACATCACGTGGGGATGTCGCAGTTGTTACTTTCAGAAAATGTTAATGAGAAATGTTCTTCCTATATGCAGTCTAAAGAAACAAGGCTGCAGGATCTTCTGGAAGTAAAGGCAGTAGCTCTGGCTCAGGCTGAGAGGCTGATGGCTCAGTACCGGTGTCAGAGAGCCCAGGCTGAGTCTGAGGTAAGTAGCGGAGCCTGGAGGTGGGACTGAGCAATGCTTGTCTGGGTAGCTTTAACTGTGATCTCATGTGGAAACTGTACTGCTTATGTGTAAGCTGTGCTTGCAAGTTAGGGCAGTCTTAATTTTCATCATGAACATCCTGTTTTCCTCTGGATTGTTCTTTGGCACAGTTTTCTTTAATGTCCATTCCCTTACAGAAGTCAACAAAACCAACCTACTCTGCTCATTATACTTTGTTAACCATTAGTGTTAATTCAGCAATATTAAAAATTAATAAACCCACTTGCTAGAATTCTCTATAGAATTTGCTGGTATATGAAGAACTGTTTCCTCTTTGTGCCTTTGTGGGGTCTGTATTTGAGCTGCACGTTGAAAAGTGAGAATAATTTCTATTCTTTAAAGGTTATATTAAGGATTGGGCTACAAATTACTAAATCCATAGCTAAAATGTATTATCTTTTACTTTGTTCTTCCCTCTTCCCTCGCATTGTCTATAAATGGAGCTAAAGGAATTTAGTGAACCACTTAATTTGTAGTTAATATTAGGTTAGAGAATTTATTCTTTTAATGTAGATGATGGCATTTTGGTGTTAGATTTATGGCCTCTAGCATGCCTAATACAACTTGAGAAACAGAATTCCCTTCAATATATGTGGCTTTTTTTTCTTTTTATTTGGGGGGTGTCTTTCCACTCAAAGGCAAGAACTCTTGCTGCAATGCTGAAGGATGCAGAACGAAAAAATGAAGAGCTTAACGATTTGCTGAAAGTTCAACAGGTAGAATCTGAAAGAGCACAGACTGATATTGAACAGCTCTTTCAGCACAACAGGAAATTGCAGGCAGTTGCTGAAGAACATGAAGTACTGAAAAAATCCTCTCTTGATCTTCTTCAGAGGTAAGACATGTAAGATGTCTAAACAAGTGTTTCATATACAAAGAGTTATGATGTCCTTTATTGGGCTAGGCACATTAGAAGAGCAACATTACATGCTGTGTCATGTTTTTAAGTGAAAAGTTCGTTATTTTTTCTTTCTTCTATGTGCTTATCCATAAGGTTAACTTAAGTAATTCAAGAACTTAAATTTACGTTGCATTTGACATAGTTAAATTTACTAATATATTAACATACAGCTTTCAGTGGAATGAGAACTGAATTGTAGGTGCTTGAAGGTCCAGTTCAGGAAATAGCACGAGCTTTGTATAAAAGGGAGCATTGTTCTCTAAGACACAGAACTCACAATGTTTAGTTCCTGTTAGCGTTATACCATGCTCTCAGTGTCTGTCTTTGATTTTACATGCTGCTTTGATGACATGCTGCAAGAATTCTGGAGAAACAGACAATGTCAATATGTTTGCGTAATGTAGGACTTGGCATCATTGGTCGAGTCTGTACCAAATTTGACTTAAATTAGGTAAAAGTGAGGTAGGGAGGAAGGAGGCACATTGTGTGTCCTGAATTATTTATAAGCATTATTTCTTTGGGATCTTAAGCTAAAAAGAATATGTGAGACACACAAAGTACAGGAAGATAAAAAATATTTGTAATTAGAATGTGCTTTGGAAGAATAAAGGCTTAAAAGAGCTTTGGCTTCTCGACTCGCATGAGCTGGTCTGGTCACTAGGTGTCAGCAAGGCAAAGAAACTGATAAAATTGAGAGCAAGCTTTTTGCTTAGTAACGGGAGCAGGCATTATATTAGACAATTTTGAAGGCATATTGCTGCCAATAAAGGAGTCACTGAGGGAGGAAAATATTTAAAACTTTTTTCCATTACGCGATTTCTTGAATAAATGTCTAGTATGGCCATTGGGGAAGTGCCTCCGTTTTTGCTTGAATTATATTCAGCCATACACTTTGTGAACATGTATTTGACGAACTCATGTGAAATAAATCAGCCTCAGTCTAGTATCTAACAGTTTTAAATTCTCCAAACTAGGAACAAAACAAAATCTAATCCTTACAATGTGTTTCTAAAACAAAAACTTACTTTTTAAAACAATCTTCATACTTCAAATATGCTGTTTCTTGAAAACAATCAGTTAACTGACATCAGGGGAGAGAATTTGCCTTTTGATAGGAAGGTAGGAAAATGTTTGCTTAGAGCATGAGATCTGCCTTATAAGCCTGTATTAACTGCACACTGCATTGTCTTCAGTATGTTCAGTTTTTAGTATCACAAGACAACTGGAGGTCATAGACTGACTTAAGAGGTCGCTTAAAAGATGATTGACATACACAAATTGTTATAGATTAGCTCTTTGCAAATTTCTAAAGGTATTTATAGTTTTGTCAATTCCTAAAAGTTTTCTACTGGAGGAAGGTTGCTTCCTGATCATTTATAATTCTGGATTTGTAGGGGATCCTCTGAAGCTTGGCTGGTTTGTTTGTTTGTTTGTCTGTTTTCTTCTTCCAAGTCAAGCATTGGAACAGGCTGCCCAGGGAAGTAGCTGAGTCACCATCCCTGGAGTATCTAAAAGATGTGTAGATGGGGCATTTGGGGACATAGTTTAGTGGTGGACTTGGCAGTGCTGCATTAATGGTTTGGCTCAATCATCTAAAGGGTCTTTTCCAACCTAAATGATTCTATGATTTTAAGTATGCTCATTTAAAAAAAACAAACCCAAAAAATCTAATGCACTAACAGCCAGCTGTCACCTAAAAACCCTCAACTGAACACCCCTCCTTCAGAAAGCATCTTGCTTGTTGCTTGAGTGGGATGATTGCACAGATCATGTCAAATATTTTTATTTGACAAACTATTAAAGTAAAAGCTCTTCAAAAGCAATTACTTCATTTGTAGGTATGAAACAACTGAAAGACAATTTAAAGATCTACAGATTACATGCAATTCACTAAATAAACAAGTGGAAGCAATGAAGAAACTAAATGAATCACTCAAGCAGCAGAATGACAGGTAAGTTCAGTTTAGTCTTTTTAAAGCAAGTTAAACAGTAAAGCTAAATAGCACTTTAGTCTCAGTTTTTCAACTGTGCTTTAAGTAATATCTGAGAAGTGAAGTTAGAGGAAGCCAAAGATGCTTCAGGGTTGGTTTATACAGGGTTGGTTTATACATTTATGTACATCTGTAGTACTGACTTTGGTGATTTATTTTAAGGTTGCTCCTTAATTGGTTGGAGGTAGTGAGGGAATATCCACAGACTTCAGCAATAGCTGGAAGAGAAAGATGATGACCCAATTCTTGGGTGCATTTGGGAGAGTGTGGAGGTGTCATTTTGATTGTTGTTGAATTCTTAAATGCTTTTATCACTCAAAGATTTCCATGTATTCCCTTTTAGCCTGCAAGTTTTCTCTTAATGTTGTCAGATTGGGGAAAAAAAGCCAAAATACCCAACCCTACTAAATGAACACATTTGAAAGTTATATTAGAGGTTGTGATGTGTGGTATTCTGCATGTGGTGTAAAACATCTTTTTTGACTATAAAACTAGCATTATCTATATCTTTCTGAGGAGTAACTGTAATTTTTCCTTTTTGATGGCTTAAAATAGAGGTCTGATGTACCTTTCACCAATGTAACTAAGGGATTATAGGGCTTTTCTTTGGCAGATTTTATTTAATACATAACTTTTCAGAAGGTGTCTTTGAAATATGTTCATAGGCAGGCCTTGTATTCACTTGAGAAATAAAGTGCTATTCTTGGTTTTACTTGCAAAGTTCACTTCATCCTTCCAGGCTCTTGCCTTGTCAGTAATCAGAGCAGTCCAAATCACTGCCTTGAGTTCTGATTCAAATGGAAGATTTTCATACTGATACATTAGTTTGCTACTGAATAAATTTGGCCACTTACATGGAACGGTGCAATATGCAGCTCAGGGTAATTGGGGAGATATTCTGATGAAAGCTGACCCTTGTTGAAGCCAGGCTGGAGGAGCAGTTTATTATAAAGATACTCTTGAACTGCCACAGAAATGGAGACCATGGGAAAGACACGTCCCTCCCTATTGCTAGAGGCTGCAGCGTAGAAACTGGTAGATAGGCGGTGGATAAACAAGTAAACAAAAGTGACAGCAGATGCCATCTAGGCAAGGCAAGTGGCAAGTAGAATATGCCTTAGAAATTAGTCTAGCTGGTAATGGAAAAGTAGATTAGCTTCAGAGAATGTAAAGTGTTTATGTTAACAGCTGTACTGCTGGTAGATGACAGTGCCTCTGTTAAATGGGTGTGGCAGCTGAGTATTACACGCACCGGTGAGAAGTGAGGCAGGTCTGCGCACGAGCTATGGCGCTGTCTTATGGTGTGGTCGCTTTTGAGTGTTGTGTGACAATCTGGGAGATGTTCAGAATTACTTTTTTTGTGTACAAATGTCCTTGCATGGATAATACCTGAAACAGATTTTACTCGTTGCATGGTCTCTTCAGGAGCATAGTAACAGCTAAAACCCCAGCATCCTTAATCACTAATGGCAGGGAATTTTTACTTGCATTGAATGACAATTTCAGTTCTGCCACAGTATTCTGAATTGTTTGTGTCTGTGATCAAAGGCACCAGTTTCTGGGTTTTGTGCTCCAGGTATCAGCCTTTTCAGTAGTTTCTACCATGGTCAGAGAAGGGCAGTGACTATTTCATGGTGGCAGGAAGGAAATAATATCTATCTCTGCTCACACCCTGCACATTCATAGGTTTGATGATTTGAAGTTCTTGACCGCAATTGAAAATGATACAAAAATCACTCTAGCTTCTTAGGACAGGGAAATGGTGGTGTATCTTTAATTTAATCATTAAAATTTATTTCTCTGCCCTTTTAGGACTGCTGCACAGTTAGTAGAAAGTGAAGATCACAGAAATGAATTACAGCAACAGCTACAGGAGAGAGATGGCACAATAGCAAGTAAGTCACCTACCTAAAGGTCACTGGAGCTAGAGAACCAGCTGCATTAACTAGGTGTTGTTATTATGGGCTCTAGATAAGCTGCTATATCTTACTAAGCAACTTGTAAATCTTAAAAGTTGGCCACAGATACATAATTTAATAGTTGAATGAAACAAATACAAATTTGAATTTTTTAGAAAGGCTGCATGAAGTTGATTTCTCAGACTTCACTGAATCTCTGCATAGTGTGTCCATTCAGAATCTTCTTACAACAAGTCTATTAGAACAATTTTCTGTAGGAACTGCAAATTAGAAGAGCTTAATTAATCTCTTTCTGCAAATGACTGGAAGCAACCACTAAAATTTAGCAGTAGGTAGCACTACTCAGTAATTCAATTAGCAGCCATGTTGAGTCTAAAAACAAAAAGTTAATAAAAAAAGCACCTTGTTTCCCAGGCCAATGCAGTATCTGTTTTCTAAGTTTGGCATCCAATCTTTTAATGTGCTCGTTTTCTTAAGCCTTGCAACAGAATATAAATGTCCTGGAAGAAAAAATAAAAACTCAACAGAAAGAAAAAACAGATATGGAACAAACTATCGATGTTCTTAGAAAGGAATTAAGTGAAACAGAGCAAGCAAGGGAAGAACTGAGTATCAAGGTAAGGAATTATTTGCACCTGCATTCCTGAGACTGGGGTTTTAGGTATCTGTTTAACTGATAGAGTTGATAAATCAGTGTTTTGGTGATTAAGTACCTAAAGACCCTAGAGTAGCCCATGTAGTAGTGGACAAGAACAAATTCTCTCAACTTTATAGTGTACCTCTTGAGTTTTAAGTCAGGATCAAGTTCTAATGAGGCTCTGTGAGGCATGTGTGTGAGTATGTAATGTTGGGAAGGGAAAAAAACCCCACACACCTGTGGCATAATGTTAAATAACAGAGTGTGACACATTCCTCTTCAGTAGTTTTGACTACTGAAAATGTAATAAGTCAGCTTGCTTTCCCTCCCTTTCTCACACTGAATTAAGGTACGTATGTATGCACCAAAATGCACCTGGGGTTTTTTTGATCATTGAAATTCTAACAAAAAACCCCATTTTTATCTACAAGTGTCTTTTTTCAAAAGAGAGACCACTTTAGCTATACCAAGTTAACAGGATAATATCAACAAAAAAGAAAAGCCACACCAAAAAAACCCCAACTAAATCCCCCAAACTTCAGTGCAGCCTACCTGTCCTTGGCTGCAGGTAAGGCTCCCTCTAAAATCACAACGCAGAGATTCATTTTACATGCAAACTGATCAGCAAATGCAAAGTGTGCAGTCTGACAAACACATTTACTGTATTTCCATTTCATGGAAGCAAAAGCTTGATCTCTTCAGGGAATATTATTCAGTGTATAGCAAATATTTTCTTTGTTCTCACTAAATATTTACTGGTGTGATGCTTGAAGTGAAAGGTAGATGGTAGCACAGTGATAACGGGGGGTTGGTGCTTTCCCATGGTATCCAACATTTTGCAGTGTGGCAGTAGCTGTAATCACTCATCTGCACCAAATGTACAGCTGAGATTTCTGAAATAAGCTTGCTGTTTTAAAACTGCTTTTTAATTACTTGCTTAAGTTCACCACCAACTTTCACTGTATTGTGTGTTTTTCAGTTGGTGATGGAGGAAACTATAACATTTTGTTTGTTTCTGCAGGCATCTTCTCTGGAAGTTCAAAAATCCCAGTTGGAAGCATGCTTGGAAGAAAAAGAAGCGCTCGTAAATCTGCAGAAGGAAGAATTGGACAAACACGCCAGCATGATTGCAATAATTCACAAACTAAGTGGTGGCAAGCTAAGTGCAGAAACAGTGAACCTCAGTTTGTAAGGCTCTGTTTCCTGTGCTTTCTGTGTGCTGTTAAGTGAGCTAAATTATAGGGATGACTGCCATGATTTGTACACAACGCATGCAGTTTGGCTGCCTTTTTGCATAATGCAGTAATTGTTTAGAAAGGTCAGCAACAAAAAAAATATGCTATCAGACCTGCTGAATTAAGGGGTTTTGTTGTTTTGCAAACTCAGTTGGGGAAGAAAGTGTCATTAACCATCGTTTTTTGTTTCGGTGTAATGGGTTAAAAACTTTCAGTGTCAAAGTAAATTTGCAGACGTGGTTTCTCTCCCTTTAAATCTCTTAGTCATGGAGAAGGGGTAAGTAAATGTTGGGAGGGGTTTTGTTGTTTGGGGTTTTTTTTCTCTACCAGAAATTGCTTGAGTAAACAAATTCTAGTAGGAAATGCCAAGCATGTTAATATCTCAATTGATAAATGCAGGTTTGACTTTGTCAAATGGTGGAATGGGAGGGAAAAACATCAAGCTCTCACCAGAGTAAGGCAGCAATAAGGTACACATCTGCAGAAAATGGTAAATTAATCTTTAGCATTTATGTGACAGAATCCAGAGTATATAAATATTGATTTTATCTTTTTTCCCCCTGAAAAAATGCACTGTTTCAATATGCTATTCTAAGCCAAATGTAGCTGAACTCTGGGTTGCATAGCAAATAAATGCATGGACACATCAAGGCATTTTGACAGCATTTCTGTGTTCTTTCGTGGCACTGTTTGTTCCAAAGGGTAATGCATAGTGGCTAATGGAACTAGCAAATAAATTGATGTTTAAAATTGTATTTAAAACATATATCTCCCTTTACTGTAGAAAAACCTGGAGATTTTTGTACTTAATTCATGCAAAGAAATACCTGTGTAAGGGGTTTTGCTTTTAGGCATCTTGACATTATCAGTTCTGTAATCAAACTAGTTCTGTAATAAAGTTCCCTGTGCTGTTTTCATATTCATGTTATGTGCTGTATCCTCTGTGCTATTGCACTTTTTTTTCCTTTCCCCAGAGGCTCGCTCATTTAGTGCAGGGAGTAGCTGGCACCAGCACAACAAAGAGCTCTGCAATAGAGTCAATTTTTAATTATCTGTGTCATGTCAGGTTGTCAATTGCCTGTTCTACAAGTGGAGACTTTTGTGCTGTCTTAGTTCCGAGCACCCTCACATCTCAATATCAGGCACTCCAGTACTCCTTATCTGAAAGTAGCTGCCTTTTATTCTACATTATCTGGAGAAAGTTTTCCATTTAGTATGTGGTTCTATATGGCTTTGTATGTTATTTCATTCATGCCTAAAAATACCCTTTATTGTGTATTTGTTTTTCTGTACTATGTGTTTTCTGTGCTGTCTAGCTCACTTTTGGTGTACTTACTGTGTATAATGACACAATAAAGGGTTTGGAGTTGATGGTCTTCAATTCATCACCTGTTGTGTGTTGTCTTCATCTTATCACTCCTCTTTAGTCTCGATTCTGCATCCTTTGATCTTTTTCTATTTCCCTGCTAGTGATTGATTTTAGGCTTTCACTTTCCCCTTCTTCTCCATCTCTCTTTCACCCCTGATTCCAACTGACAGTGCCTACCACTTGGTTTTCCCTGGTGAAATCTCTCTCTTTTATTGAAATTAGGGAGCTTTCTGTGTGTGCTGTTTGCATCTGGTAGTGGAGTCTTTCCCATCTCTGGGATAAAACAGGCTGTGGAATGGTACTCTCACTTTTGAATTAAGTGCAATTGATCATCCTCACCTACATGAAAGATGGAATGGGAAGCTTTGCCTGATCCAATTCCCAACTTTCATTGTCCCACTCCTCCCCACACTTATCTCTGCTATAAACAAGGCAGAGCTTTTTAGTGGTGGTAGTAGTAGTAATGTGGTCAAAATATCTGTGCTGTGGTATTTGTGCTAGCACGTGCTACTTAATGTACACAAAAAAAACTTTTCCTCCCAACCCTGTGAAATTTCAGCTGGAATTTTCCTAACTTCAGGATGAAGTTAATATCCTGCACAAACAGTAGGAATTCTGAGCTTTACAAACTGAAAGCATGGCCTTGCTGTAATAAGTAGAAAGTGATCCTAAATGTGAGGGCTGGTAAGTAGGCCTGTTTAAAACAAGCAATCTAATGCACAGCTGCTATGATCTTGGATAGATTTTTCAGGAAATACTTAATGCTCATGGAGACCAGTAGGATTTACTTAGTGATGGTGTAAACAAAACATAAAATTCTGAATAAAGAAATCTAGAAACCACTTATGCTACCGATTCAGCAGTGCCAAAAGTGTTAGCTGCTGGTCAGGATTTACGTCTATTTTATGCTTACAGTTTTCCTGATTCACAGGGACATGTCTAGTTCTCCAGGAATTATCTAGCAGTGCACTTTTCTGGAATAAGTGCAGACCAAAAATGAGACAGACTCCACTGAAATTGTGACACCCAGCTTTATAGGTTTGGTTCAACATTCTTGTGAAGATGTAAGAAGAGGTTCTCTGCTCCTTTTTCTTAGAGTTTATTGTTAGCAGCCAAAGATGAAGTATTTTTAGGCGAGTACTTTTTTCACAAAAAATGCTTTCAACCTTGCAAAGTTGGTTTATATATAAATAAACTCCTCCATGCGTTCCCATCTGGTTACTTTTGAAATCTTCAGATTTGTTCAGTGAAGCATGCTTCCTTTCCCTCTCCCTCACCAATTTCCCTTCTGCAGAATGATGAAATTGGGAACAGTCTGCTAGCTTTATGTCCCCTGTGACACATTCTTTTCTCTCTACCCCAGTCCAATCTAAATTGGATCCTTTCCTAGGAGTACATAGAAATGAAGGGTAAAGAGGTAGGCTGAGTAATGTCACTCTGGAAGCTGTATAGCTGTTGATGTAAATATCCTGGGAGTCCCAGACCATGCCTGACAACAAGGGCCAGGTGCTTCCCCACCTCCTGAATGGCAGTCTGGGTTGTTCTGCTCTGGTTGTTCAGTTCTGGGTTGTATCCAAGAGGCGTCCATTTCACAGCAGATACAACCAGGTAGTGTGAGCCTCATTTTTATGGGTAGCCTCTGTTTGAATCTGCTGTGCCTGAAGTTCTCATGGTTGCAATATGTTAAATTTTTCCTAAGGAACAACCTTGTGTCCCTTCTGACATGTTGCTCTTTGACCTGAGATTGCCTGATGATCTTGGCCGAGGAGCTGGTGGTTAGCTGGAAGATTTTTTCTTGCTATGAACGATTCCTGAAAAGGGCAATTAGTAAGAAGAGCCAGCTGGGTCCATGTATGTGTTTCATGCTCAGCATTACAGCTGAACCTCTGTGTTTCCTCTTACACCTGCATGACTTTGTCCACATGACTTTTTAACTGAGCTTTAAGTGCAAGCTTGAGTGCAGAAGGTGGAGTTTGGTTTGGGTTGGGGATTTTTTATGGCCATTAGCTCTTGTCTAAAGAAGGGAACTCGAGAGTTATGGGACCCTTTATGTGATATGTTGCTACCAGTGTATAGTCTGTCTCCCAGACCCATTATTTTTGGGCTGTGTTGCTGGGTGTTGAGCAAACATTGCAGCCACTTTGCACTTTGCCAACAATAGATTTGATTTGTTTGGTTACTGAGGATGTGTTTGGGAATGGAGATATGCAAACTCCTGGTGTTTCACTGTTAAAACTTCTGTGTTGTTTGCCCCACTGTCCCATCTTTCCAGCAGAAATGTGTAAGAGCATCACTGCATGCTGCATTCTTCTGCCAGAATCTTCCCTTCTGAACAGAAGACTTGTGGAGAAACCCCTAAAAAGGGAAATTAATGTAACAAAACTCTTGGGGTACAACTTTCTCCTTTTAGTTAGCCCTATGTATTTTCAGTGCTGACTGGGGAAGCAAAGAAACAAAAAAGATGATGTTGGGGGTAAGGCACCTGGCTGTGAGGAAAGGTCTGTGGGTTCACCTCCTGCAGAACTTAAGTGTGGCAGTGTAGGCTCTGACCTAGCTTGGAAAATGGACTGCGTGGAGAAGAGGGGCCACAGTCTAGGCAAGAAGCCTTAATGGCAATAGGAAGTATTCAACCTCTTTGTATCAAACGTGCATAGTTGTAAAACAGAGTCCAAAGCTGTTGGGATAATAGCTGAGCCTTTGCATGACCTTGAGGAAAGCAGGTAATGAAGCGCTTTATTTGGTGTGTGGAGGTAGGAAGGAAGAATGTACAGAGGATCTTGAAGCATATTTGGGAGTGACCTGAAGTATCTTTTCAGCCAGTACCCAATCCCAGTCCTGAACACAGCATACTGTGCATGTGTGTGACACAAGGCTCCAGGCTTTCTCCTTAGAGAAGTGACAAGCCAAGGACAACATGTTACTTGGGAGTGGGCATTGTACTCTTGTTCTTTAGATGGACTTTGAAAGCACTGGTTGCTTGCAGGGCGTTAAAACATCTTTATCTTCTGAAGCTCTGCATCAGAAATGATCAGTGTTTGAGAAATGTGATGAAGGTGGCTTGCACAATCCTCGTTGCAACATGGCAAGCCTAGGGAGACAGACAGCCCAGTTTTGTTTGTTTGCTTTTCTGAGACATTTCCAGCATCGCTTGCACTCTGGGATAAGGAAAGAAGAGATTGCAGGGAAAGGGGAGATTGTGGCACCAGATCCTGAGACAGGAGTGAAAAAATCCCAGGTTTCTTTGGCTGAGCTACTGTAGTATCATAGTTGACTGCAGTTTTCTTTGAAAGTGGTTGGCTCATGTTACAGAGTCACTGAATAGGCACTGATTAAATTCCAAAGGATCTTGTACATGTTTGAAAAGGTTATCTCTGCATGGAGAACAAGCACTTCATACTGCTGAGATCCCCCTCTCAGCAGGGATGGCCAGCCCTTGATTTACCCATATATAAGCCAAGCCTTTACACAAGAGAACAAATACTCTACTGGTTAAATTTGTCTTCAGAGTAACTGAGCTAACAATCTGGTTTAGGTTTTTTACACTATATTAAGTATTAAAACCTAATTTTGTAAGCAAGCAGCTCTTGTTTTAACTCAGTTTTACTTCAGAATAATCTATCTGGGTGTATTATTTTCTTATACTCAAATATTGAATTTCAGTTGTGTTTTACAGCACAGCCAGGATGTCCTATAAGGAAATATAAGGCTATTTTAATTTTAAAAGCCAGAGGCTACTGAAAAGCCTGATATTAAAGGGGAAAAAAAATCCAGTGGTGATCAGTTACAATATATTTTGTTTAATCTTGGTTGGAGTGTGGGGGCCATCTCTCTCTGCTTGCTCATGTATCATGGTGAGTGCCTTAACTGTTCCTCTTTCTATTCTTTGAGGCTAAAGTTTGGGAAAATATCTTTGGTTTACTTTTGTCATGTATCTAGTAATTGGAAGTGAATCTAGTTTCAAAAGAAGCCGTTAATTTCCTTGCTTATATTCAGGATGCGGTGAAACAATGTAAGTGCTCTGTTGTGGCTTTCTAAGGCAGTGGGAAATCTCAGAGTTACTGTGTTCATTTCAGTATCAGTTGAGTGGTTTGCTCCAACACCAAAAAAACTCCTCATAACATGCTTTGAGGCATTGTGCTATTGCTTTACTTGTGTTCTGCACAGACCATGTAAATGCCTTCATGCCTTTCACTATGCAGGGCAGAAGCTGTTTGTGTCAGGGAAGAGTGTGTATGAATATGCTGGGAAACAGCATCCTCTCTGGTTAGTGTCTGGCTGAAGTGCTCTGCATTTTTAGGCAAGGTGTGCTTAGATTGCACAGTCTAGGCTGTCTGGTGCACACTACCCTCCCAGATGACTGTTCTCCCCCAGAGAGGTACACAGGCCTGACAGAGCTCAAGAAGCATTTGGACAATGCTCTCAGGCACATGGTGTGACTCCTGGGATGTCCTGTGCAGGGCCAGGAGTTGCACTCAGTGATCTTTGAGGGTCCCTTCCAGCTGAGCATGTTCTGTGGTTCTGTATGTGAGAAGATATGCCTGTCTGTAGCTATTAAACCCTAAGGTAGAAAGTGTAATGTGTAGGCTTCCTCATTCACTCATTTCTGTGGGGTACTTACTCCTACAGTGTCCACACACAATCACCTTCACGGTACCAGCAGGCAGCCAAGATGCATTGGGGTAAACTGCTGATTTGGGGCTCCTTTGAGAAAAGTTGCAAACCTCCATTTGTCAGTCCGTAGCACTTCACACCTGCATGCACAATTGTGCTTTCTGTAGCTCCAGAGGCTGTTCCTGGTGGCTTTGGCTGCAGCCCTGGCATACAGGACTTTCATGTGCTTCCACTTAGCATTTCCATGCAAATCAGGGGTTTCAGCCTCTAGCTATATAGGAAATACAACCAGTTATGATAGTTGTCTGTCTAAAAGTTGGTGTAAATGGCTTGCTTGCCATCACACAGGTACTTTGTAGTGAAGCCTCCTGGCATACTAATGCAGCAAGCAATTACTTGAATCTTAAAATCGACTTTCTTTTCCCGCTTCTGACTCATACAGAAGGCAGCTTCTGCAACAGAGTGGAAAGGGACAAGCAGACAGCAGTGTCTCCTTCGCCACCTGACTCTGCCTTCCTCCCCACGCAGACCTATCTCTTATGCAGAATGAGGCAGAGCCCCCAGGGGAAAAATAGCATCTAATCACAGCACTGGAAGCAGAGCGCTTACGCACGCAGGTGCTGGAGCGAGGTCACACAGCCTCCAATTTGCGTTCTATTTTTGAAGCCTGGAGTACTCAAATGACATTTTTCCTTCCCTCTTTCCCTCCTGCTCCCAAACCTTGTTTATTATATATCTAACTACTCGAAGCCTGATGATGCTGTCATGTTTATTCATAAGTTGGTGAGAAGAAAGGATAGAAGCCAGACCTAAGCTACAGACAGGATTTTATTAGCTAACCGACTCTGCTCACAAGGGGGGATTGCAAGTGACCACTCCTAGAGGGTGAAAAGCCTTTTGGCCAAGCCCAAGCAAGTGCAAGTCCTGAGCTGCAGTTCTCCAGGTGATAACTTTGCTGTTTGTCGGAGGGTAATACTTGTTAAGTCTCCTCTATCTTTCCTTATTATCCTCTTGAGATAAAGCTGATGTTTTATGTAAATAAGTCTCAGAGGGAAAATGTGTAAAGTATTAATGTCTAAATCCGTAAGAATTTTCTCACTGTGTGTGATGCGTGTAATTCAAAAATCTAATACACTACAGCCATGGATAGAAGGATGTAAGAGTGGGGATTTTGCCCCACAACCTAAGAAGCACGGGGCTTGTCCTACACAAACCAGAGTGTCCCCTACCCCATCACCTCCCCAAAGGTCTTCCATTTCTCAGAACTTAAGGTAGAAAGTAATTAGAGGAGAGATAGAAGGAATGGTCCTAATCTTTGGGAGCTATTTTCCATTCGTTGGAGTGTGATAGCAACTTTAGATCAGGTAGTTGAAGTCTGGCATTAGTCTCTGTCTGTTGTTCAGTGATAACATTTTCCTGGATTTCTCCCAGACTCATTAAACATCATCAGTCCCAGGAAAATCTAACAAGGACGTGTACTTGGATGAGAACTGTGCTGGACTGAAATATTAAACAATGACCATTCATAGCACTGATAGAAACTGGTAATTTTTTGTTGGATAGCTACACTCATGCCTCACAGCTCAGGGATTCAGTGGGCTACTGATGCCAGCTGGGCTCTGGTAAGTTCTGGACTCAGGCATTTAGGTCAAACCTGTTTTACTGCTGTCTAAAATAGTTGCTTTCCACAGTTCATGCATATAGCCAGCCTCCCTTTTGTTCAGTAAGGTACTGTGTAGCAATTAAAAATATCACAACAGCTTTGGGCTTTTTCTTGGTCTCTACATATTATTCCTTTATGCAAAGATCTCTGTAACCTCTTTAGGGCTTTTTGGGGAAGGAGGTGGGATTTTTTTTACAGATCTGTAGTCTAAGCTGCCATATGAATCTTTTGTTTTATGTATAAACACCACTATTTACTATACAGAGCTCAACAGTTAAAGTAGTACTTGCTGCATGCCCTTTTGAGGTAGTCTTTGCTGCTTGGCTCAGTTCTTCAGAGTACACGTGTTCTTCCTTCTTTGCAATGTTTTTGTGCCCATAAAGGGCAAGAAAGGATGTGTTTATTTTTACCCATTTAGAAAGGGATAAAGCTTAGATCAGATCTGGGACTTGAGTTCAGCACTTGAGTAGCAACACTTACAAAGGCTGATCGAGACAAGTGAAATTGGATTTTGTTATCTTGTGTTAAAGGCTCTGGCATGCTCATATCTTTAAAGCATTAGAAGCTAAATGTCCTCAGATTCAATATCCTTTAGGCAGGAAAAATGCTAATGTGGATGCTAGCTACAAGCCTATTTTGCTGTGAAACTCCATGAACTCATTGAAATTGTTTTCCCAACAACTTAAAACTCTTAATACCTTGACTAAGAGATTTGTTTGGCAATATTACTGCACATTGATGTTGCATTTTTAATAACCCTGCCTAGGAAAGAGAATATTGGCTGGTTTATACAGACTCAAGTGGGTCGATAAGTGGGTAACAGATGCATGTGACATGTTGGAAAACCACTTACAGAACAATAACCAAGGTCACTCCTTTTCATGTCTGCAGCGTGTGGCAGAACTGCGGAGCCTGATCTCGCTCTCCTGCTCTTCCAGCCAGGAGAAATGTGAGTTCTCTTCACAGAGCCATGCATAACTGGATTGCCTTCAGAAGAGGAGGACTCAGTGGCAGGAGCTGGTTACTATGGCTATATGCATTGCTCGCTCTAAATGAAGGAATCAAGCCAACAATCACTGTATACATTAGCTATATTTGTATATGAAGGAAGCTCATTGCCAGCAGCTGTGTGAAGGTGTCGTGATGAAAATCCAACTTGGCTCATGCCAGTCAAGGACTTGGTGACTTTCACGCCTTTAAAGCAGCACAGACCGAAAGCAGCAAAATCTGTGCACCATGGGGTCAGGTCCTTTGTCCTCCCTAAGCCTTTGTTTTTCTCTACAGAAATGTTTCTTCTTCTCTGTGCCCCTAGTGATCATACAACAGCCCAGGTAGGAAGGGACATAGAAAGATCATCTGGTCCACGCTTTCACGGGAAAGGGAGCCTGGGTGGGATTGTAAAGCACCTTGTCCGATGACATCCTACAACCCTCCAGCAATGGGGTCTCCACTCTGTCCCTGGGGAGGTTGTTCCACTGGGGTGGGAATGGCATGTCATGATGCTGGCTCGGAAATTATGGGGGTGCTAGCAAGCCTGGGCTCTGGGGTACAGAATATGACAAAAACAACTCCTAACTGTGTTGGCTTCATAGTCCAGCCTGTCACCAGCTACTGACTTGTTGGGCTGTCATGGAGCCACTTTCCCTTTGTCAAATGACATTAGAAATCATCAGTGAAGACAAAAGTAGCGGTGGGTGGTGAGACATCTGAAGCACAACCACAGCCTTATTTTTGTTGCTTACAAGTTCAAAGTCCTTTTTCTTCCCTTTCTGAAGCTACCCACTGAAGCCAGAGGTTCCGTGGGGTACCTAGCAAATTTTGTTGCAGGATGGCTGTTGATGGCCACTGGTTTCCCCCTTTATCCAGTGCTGCACAAACAGGTAGGTATTTGATAGGTCAGGGGTTAAGCCAAGGTTGTTACCACCAAAGACTTGCTGAAGCTCTTGTTCCTGTCTCCAGTGACCAGATTTTCATTCAAGCAGGAGCAGTGGGCTTGGGTATGCTCAGAGGTGGTTTGTAGCACATGGCCCAAGCTGATGGAGCACTTCTATTACCTGCTGTCACTTGTAATTCCACTGTCAAAACCTGAAAAGGGGTTTACACTTCAAATAGGGGCTGGATCTTTAATCCAAATGGAAAATACAGTGTATCTGCTGCAGATATAAAAGCTTGCCTTTTAAAAATGAATTAGGTTGTTGCAGTCTACAAATATTTTAATTAGCCTGAGTTCAAATTAATTAAAAACTGTCATTTAAAGAATTAAGCACTTGCAGGTTTTACAGAGTTTTGAATTATCTTAATGGAATAAAACAGACACTTGGAACTTTCTGTATAATTAAAAATAATTAAAATCTTCTGCCTGCATGTACATGAATAAATCACCTAATAATTAAGCTAAGTTATTAGCAGTGGCTGTATTTAATGTTATATCTAGAGTATAGCCAAAAAATTTTAACTAGTTTCACCATGAAATTGGAAATAATGCAGCTTACCATCAGTCTTTTACAGTGGCTGGAATGTGACTCTTATGAGGGAGACAGAGAACACACAGACTTTCACTGGTGGGTCAGTTGTGTCACTTAGCTTTAGTCTTTAAAGGTCAAATGGCTGAATGGTTGAATGGCTTGCATGTTTCTGCTTGAAATGTCTCCCATACCACTGAAACCTTTCCTGCTGCTGGGAATGAGGGAGAACCACAGAGAATATTTGGTGCTGGTAGGATCCCTCCAGCATTTCTTTGTATGTGTTCTCCCTTTAGAGAAAAAAAAAAATCCCTAACCCATATTAAAAGCCAAACCTGTGTGGAATGAGCTGCTTTGTGTGAGCTTTCAGTCGTGCAAACCAGGTGCAAGCCTCTTTAGGGGTTGGTGACTGCTGGTTGTCTTATGCTTCTCCAGTAGCTCTGCCCTTAAAATAGCGCTCTGCTCCTCCAGAAGGACAGAAATCCTGCACAGGAGCCCCAGCTGGTGCCTCTCCTTCAGTCTCCACACAGACATTTTGAAATAGTAACTTCCTGAAGGGGAGGGGGAAAAATAAAGCCTGATAAAATGAATGAATGCTAGTGATTACTCATTCAATGAATCCAGAAAGGTGGAATCAGCTCTAAAAAGGCTCTTAGGAATACAAACAGATGCCTTAGTCACAATTTGTCCTCACTGTGCTGCAACACGAAGACTTTTTGAAGACTGTAGCTGCATGCTTCTTATTCCAGTTCAGTTGGGTTTCTTTTTATCTCATCTCTTAATTTCCTGGATTAGTGATGCTTGGTTGGAGGCTATTGGCAACATCATTGTCATATTCCTAACTGCAATTCCGTCCTTAATATTTTACTTCAAGCTGAGTACATAAATGCTGGGCTGGATTTACTTAGACTGGCTTATCAGAAATACTGTTTGTTTAGGAGGATGGTATATATCCTCTCTGTATTTGCATTTTTAATATTAATGATCTGTTCTTATCATCAGTTCACACAGAATTTTCAGCTTTTCTTTCATTTAGGGACTCTAATCCTTTACAGCTAGGAAGATACTCTCTTAGCAAGTACTGGATTCCTTTTTTTTTATATTTGAGATCTCCAAAGAAGCTCTGATAAACATGACAAGTGCTGAATCTTGGGAATGATGTCAGTGCTTAATACCTTTTGTCAGGTTGCAGTAGCAACCAAGGTGAAGCGTCCACAGTGGTGTTTCCATGAGGGGTTTATTCTGGGGAGGAAGGGGGTATCTTTGGAGACATTAATGAATAAAGGAGGGATGAGATTGAAACAAATCTCTGCTAGTTATTCTTTCTTGCCCATATCTGGTTGTCTTGGTTTGTAAATGTGGAGCCACACGCAATGAGGCCTGCTGGTGTTCTCTTTCTGCCATGTACTCTTTCTCTTCTGGGTCCAAGAAGAGAAAGGTGTGAAGGGAGATCATGGGTCACCTCCTAGACCATCTTGTCCTTAGCTGAGGACAGGGACAGAAAGCAGGTGATGCTAAGGAAACCCAAATGCTCTGAATTTGTTCAGGTATGGCTGAATGCCTGATCTGGCTTCTCTTTGAATGCCCCCACTCCGAGCAGCTGTCGTGGCTGGGCCCCCTTGCTCGTGCCCTCGCACACACGTGCTCCCCGTGCTCGGTTCATTGCTGCTGGGCTGCACAGTGGGACACAGGCAGGCAGGAACCCATCCAGTGAGGGAGCACACTGCAAAAATACCTTTCCATTGCTAATGCCTCTTCACTTCTGGTTCTGATAACGGTGGTAGGAGACACTTAAAGGAGACAGCAGGGGTATGGCAGGCGTTGCTGATTCCCAGAGCTTGGCTGCTGTGAAGGCACTCAGGCTGCCCTCTTTTCCATGCCATGACTTTATCAGTGATTCAGGGTCAGGGGTGTGGAGCTCATCTCAGCAGAGCCCCGTGTGACATGTCACACGTTGTTACCGCTAACAAGCAGGCTGTGGTATCAGGAATAGGGAGAGTGTGGAAGTTTCTGTTTCATTTGTCCTTTTGGAACCTCCTCCCATAAGTTTCACATTTTTTTTTAATGCTTATTAAAACACATCTTGAATCTGTAGTCTGAAAGACTGTGTCCTTTCTGCTTAAGGACGTATTTGTGTTTGAACTTTGAACTTTATGCATATGCTATGAAAAATTCAGTAAGACCTGTCTGCACTGCATGAGTATGGGATAGAATTGGTGCCTACTGGTGGACTTGGTCTTAAATGCCATTTGGTTTATTATTTCTGGGGAATGGATCTATACATCTGCTTTCTGATTTGTTCTCTCACTGAAATAAATTCTGCTAATTGGTCTCATACTTTACTGTGCATGCTTTTTACCCGACAAGGTACAGACATCCTGTGTAGCAACAGAAAACTGTAAGCAGTTCAGGTGTATTCAGGATAGCTTTCCAATTGTTGCAAATAGCTAAAACTCGGGTGTATGTGTCCAGCGAAGAGTGAGCTAAGTCTTCCTTCAATGTAACTGGAAGTATAATGGGCGTTGCTCTTGCCTTTGAGTGTATCTACCTATTCTCTTGTGAACAACAGTGCCAGTTAGGGCATTGTTCCTCACACTTGCAGCTAAAATCTGCTCCTCCCATTCTTGATTCAGAATAAACTGCTCGGGTAAGAAACACCTCGCCATTCGTTTTCACTCAGGTAAAATTCCTACTTTTATAACCAAGTAAGTGTGAAAAAGATGACCCGGGGGGTGAGAAGCCTGTCCGCCCATGGAGAAGTGTGGAACTTGCTCCGAGGGCAGTGTCAAATTCTTACAGCCCTATTTCCTGGCTGCTTCTCCTGGTGCAACAGCATGGTCATGGACACACTGCTTAGTCCTTCTTCTTTGAAGACAATCAGCTTGAACTCCACACAGAGAAAGTAGTGGGAATTAAATGCCTCCTTATTCATATGGATGTAGTCCGTACCTTTGCCTCAGTTTCCCTTTCCTAGAAAGGTGTCAGTAATTCCGGCATCACACTCTTTATTTAATTTGATTTTCTTTCTGATCATGGGTACCTTGCATATCTTGAAGTATGAAGGTGTGTCAGTAATGAATAAATGTAGGTATCCAGGCCATGCTGGCAGTACAATGGAAATCACCTGGACTTTAGATCTGCAGTTCCTTCTCTGTGGTTCTGGTGCACGTTAGGGTGATGACAGCAGGGGAGATTTTTCTGCTCTGGAAAATCCCTGTTCATCAACTGCAGTACAAGAAGAATCAGAGATTCTACCAGGACCAGTATAGCTTGACAAGCAAGAGGCAGAATAATCCAACTTTAAAAATACAGCTCCTTCTCTTTTCTTCTTTTCCTTTTTTTTTTTAATATATATAGCATATTTTCATACCCAAAAATAGCCCGTATTTTTCTCAAAGTTCTGTGTTAAATTTTAGCCTCCTGCTGTAAATTTAGACCCTCAGAAAAACATCAGGTTGATTTTTAAAACATGATATACATTTTTCTATAGCTATATAAACAAAAATGTTATTTTGTTGCCCCGCAGGAGTTATTGTTAGGATCTCATTCTCTCCTCTAGCAGCAGCAAGGCACAGCCACCAGACCTGCAGAAAGGCATCTGAAAAGGTGAGATGAATAACTGTGTGCACCCACAGGGTGGTAAATAGACCTTCAGCCAAGACTGTTCCCAAATGCTCTGCTGGTGAAGAGATTTGAATAGATGGACCTGCTGGTGAGAAGTTACGGTGGGACAGGCTGCACAGATCCTAATCCAAGGTTTTCTGTTGAGTGAGTTTTGGTGAAAATGAGTCACTCAGCTGGGCTGGTGGTCTTGTCAAATGAGCTCTTTGGTGTTTGCATGCTGCTGAGCTACTGGTATCTAAAGTGAAGCTTCAGAGGCACTCACTGAGGCAGGGCGTGTGTTCTGTCCTGTCCAGCGTTTTTACAGCAATCCAGATTTGCATCATCATACTGGATGTGTTAATATTTTCTTTCCCTTTTCTTTTCTAGACCACTGTGTGAGACTGAAGTGCCTAAAACTATGTAGCAGATACTTTGCCTTTGTGCAAGAAGCCTCAAGTATATGATCTGATTTTTTTTTTTTTTTGGTACAATCTCCTTCATTATTTTTTTCTTGTAAAGACAAAATGCGTATTTCAGTTACAAAAGAAAAGGATATTTAAAGTCAATTCAAGTCAATTCTGTTACAACTGGACTGGCTGCTGCTGGGGACCCAGTGTGACACTGAAGAAAGTTGTGCCTGTGGTCTCACTGGAAATCTCAGCTGCTGCTCACTGTTGGGCTAAAATTGGTTGTCCTCCTCAAAGGCTGGTTTCAGTGGTGGTCTCTCCATGTGTTTTGGTCGAGGCAGGTAGTGCAACCTTTCTCCAGTGGGATCCACAGGTTCCTCTGGGTGGTCCAGCACAGCCTTTCCTCACCAGCCCTCTCTCCTGTGACTGCTGTCATCTCATCTCTCCTGGCTCTGGCCTCCCCAAACAGTGCTGGAGCAGCGGGGCTTTGCTGCAGCTCACCCCTTTCCCACCTCGCCCCGCTGTGCCTCTCCAGACATCACCCTGGGCTTAGACGTGATGTGCTCGCCCCAAAGAACAGGAACGCCCTGTGCAGAAGAGAGGCCGAGCCCGAAACGCCTCGGGGAATTTGCTGGGGGCAGGCTTTCGGCTCCAGCGTCGGAGGAGCGCAGCAGGGGTGGAGTCTGCCACGGCTCGGCTGTGCTACAGCAGCACTCGCACGGCCAGCTCTGCGGGTCTCCACAGGAAAATCTGCTTTATCTAGTATTGAGCTGTACGTGTGGAGCACCACAGCTGGGAGGGGAGAGGTTAGAAAATAAACTTGTTTTCACATTTATAAGTATATATATAAATATATATATATATGTTTAGATATACACAGAGAGGTATAAATATATGTGTGTGTCTCCCCTATATATACACTTATATGCACATACCAGCCAGTCACTCCAGAATATTGCTGTTGGAGACAAGGATGTCATGTCCATTTTTGGAGGTGTTTAAATTCAACTGACAAAGAGCATCAAGTCATTAGGCCATGTGAGAAGCACAGACTTGTGCTTTTTCAGGCAGAAAGTAATACTCCTGGAAATAGATTTTCTTTAAAAACTGGCCTTAATATTTCAAGAAGCTTTGCTGGCTGAATTTTCAGCAGAGGTGACCAGCTTAGTGTATCTGTGTTTGGAAAGAAATAATGTTTTGTTGTTGCTTACAGAATGTAAGTGCTGAAAAACTCACACAGTCTCCTTCCTGCAGTGTTTTCCTGCTATTTAGCATCATGCCAATCACATCAGGTTTATTCCGTCAGCACTTGCAATGTTAATAAAGTATCCCCATGACAATTGTTTCACCAATTAAACTGTCTCTGAATGTTTTAGTGTAGTTTGCAGTTGGCGTGAGGTAAACACAGTATAGCAAACAATCCTTGACTGAAAGTCGAGTTATGACTCATAGAGTCACAGCAGCGAAAAATTGAAAAATCACAAAACCTCCTGTGTCTAAAGGTGCATGAATATTTTACTTCCTTCCCCCTCATCTCCTCTGAAAAATAAGCTTCCGCAAAGCCAGGCGATCAGCAAGGGCTGTACCCACCTCTGCCCGTACCTGAAGGGCAGGCTCTGAATCCTTGAAGCTGAAATATAAAAAAATCAAAAAAAGGCAAGTTGTCTTGCAGGAGCTTGGCACCAGGAGCTAGAATATATTGTGTCTGAAGACCTAGGAGTATTTTAGGACAGTGCTGCCTATTGAAATGGAAATGTGGTTTTCAGGCTGCTTGAGCAGACAGAGTGCATCACAGTCAGAGGCTGAAGTAGGCTAATGAAGTGCCCTGTCTTTGAAGTCAGATTGCGTAATACAAACCCTAGAGAGACGCTTGGATTTCTTTCTTTCCTTGCATTGATCAAGACTAAAATACTTCTGCTATTAGCTTCAGAAGGGCTTAATGGAATTGGTGGCGGGACTACGGTAATTCCAATGACGTGCTGTGCAAACAAATGCTTCGTTAATGAATACTCAAAAGATTAACCTGAACTGCCTACATGCATTACTAGTGCTTTTAACCCCCTGCCTTCCCCCAGTGGTTACGGATAATGCAGAGTAGTTTAAGGTGGGGGGAAAAAACCACAAAATTCGCTAATTGCAATTAGGCTATGTGATAGTTGGGAAAAGGATGCACAGCAATTCTGAAAACATGCCATTAATCTCTGACCTGATGGGCAGGGCGGGATGCTCAAGATCATTGGAGACGGAAAACTTTCCACAGAGGGAATTGGTGGAGTGGGGGATGTGGTCAAATTTGGAGAAAGAAGAGTGACAAGACACATGACAAAAACCTTCTTTCCCTCCCCTGGTACATCTCCAGAGCAGAAGAACTGAGACCATTTATTTAACTAGGCTCCCTTTTCATCTTCCTATTTTTCTTACGGCTGTGAGTCAGTCTGAGATTGATTTATCAGTGCTGTTAATCTGCTCTCAAAAGGCTGTCAGTCTCACTCCCAGAAGCCAAACTCTCCCATTAAAAACCTGACCTATTTAAACGTTCTTAAGATACCGTAATGATTGAATGTCAGCAGGGGAGAGGCAGCAGTGACAGCTCTGAGATGTTTACTGTCCCAGGCCGGGCTAGGAGGGGAGCGTGCCGCTGCAGCCCGGAGCTCTGCGCTTGGCATGGGATGAGAGGCTGAGGGACGGGCGCTGCCAAACTGGGAACACCGGCTCCACCCTTGTGTCTTAGAGGGTTAATGCTCGGCAGTCCCCGCTGACCTCACGCCGTTCAAAACGGGAAGAGGTGTCAGGGGTCTGCATGTTGATAGCAATAGATCACGGATTACAGCGGCTTAAAAGGCACTTAAAACATTTTTGGTGGCTTAGGAATTATTTCAGCAGGCATATTTGTATGAAAGCAGATGCTTTCCATAGAGAGATTTAAATTTCCGTTCTACTGTCACACCACACAGTAGCTGTCAGCAAAGAATTAATTGAGGGAAAGTAAATGCAAAATTATGAAAGGAAGGTGAAGAGATGCTCCCCATACCTCTTCAGGCTGCAGATACGTGTGTCCACGGCTGAGCACAGGCACTGCAGCAGGGGGAGCACAAAGGCTGGCAGAGACCTGAAAATCTCTGGTCTAATAATGGGAATCTAGCTGTCATAAACACACTTTCAATGCACTGTTCAGTGCCAATTTTCTCATCCTTAAGAGATGTAGCCAAGTGCAACTATTTTTAAATCTATGTTTCTCTCCCCCTCCAATTTCTCTTTGGGCCATCAACAGCTTGAAGAATTAAACCATAATTCTTCACAAGACAAAATACTTCACTTGCACAGAATGGACCTGGTTTTGCTCCGGGGTACGATGTTAGCACCTTTCTTCTGCTGAAACTATTCCCAGATGGATGAACTTTCTCATCCAGCTAAGTCATTTTGGTTCTTTCCCATTTGTTTTTTAAACAGAGACTGCAACAGCAGCAGGCACCAGTGACCTAAAAAAGCCCCTTAGGTAAATAATAGGTTCTCAGTCTCTTTAGATGCATCTTGTGGAGCAGTAGTCTTTCTGCTTTTTTATGGAGCAGCCCAGAGGATCCTGACTCCAAAGATGTTTTCTCCAAGCATCTGTATCTTGAACTGGTGTCCTTCTCTCTCATTGATCTTGCTTTTCAGGAGTGCCAGGTTATTACAGTACACATTTTATTAAGAGCAGTCTAAAGGTCAGCTTTTGTCAAAACCCAGCTGGCTGGGTGATCTTTTTGTCCAAGAAAATAGAGAGGGTTAATAACTGGGCTTTTACAGATCCAAGATGTCAACTTTTCTATATTAGACCACAATATTGACATTATCTTCTGTCTAGAGCTGATAAATGTTATTGCATTCCTTTCCAATATGTAATGTTATTAAAAATAGGTTAGTCACAAGAGCTCCTTATCAAAGACCCTTGTTTCCCTAGAAACAGTGACCAGCATTAACCTTTCTAAAAGTAGCCCCTGCAAGAGACAAATGTCTTCGGTTGTCCCTGTTACAAATTTAATCTAGGGAAAATGTGCTGCAATTTCTGCTTCATATTAAGGGAAAGCAAATAAACTCCAGAAAGGCAGGAATAACGTGCAATATCCATTCACATCAGGCTAGCAAGGAAATTAAGATGATCATGTTTGAACCAGAGTTACCTGTGTCCCTTTCTAAGCAACACAAGCATTGAAATTGCTTTAGAATCAGCTATGGAAACAGTTGTTTGCAACCCCAAAAAAGAAAAGGGAGGCGTGGGAGCAAGATTGTAGTGTTCATGCAGGACTGATGAAAGCTGAATATTTGCAGAACAGAAAAGATGTAAGTGATAACAGCATATTTGTAAGAAGATGGTTTCTTCTAAGCACCGTAGGTGGTAAATGGGAATATTGTGTTTAGAAGTAAAGCTCCTGGCAATGTGAGAGAGGAGCAAGAGGGAGAGAGTATCAGCATGTTATATCCTCATGGCTTGAAATAATCATATTCTCAGTCTTCACAGCAGATTAACAATGTCCATAAATCTTGGTGATGCTTGTGATTTACCTCATTTCAAACTATGTGATCGGGAGCATCTGCTTGAGTTTACACAACCGCTCACTGTTCGCCTAAGCAGCCAAAATCACCATCTCTCTTTTCTTTTTCTGCCAGATACAAAGCAAAAAGATGGTGATTTAGATCTGACATCGACACACATCTGTGCCACAGGGCACCAAACACCTCTAAAGCAGCAGGCTGGGCAGATTCTGGTGTGAGTGAGACAGCCAGTCAAACCCTAGAACGTGACTCAAGCTGCTCGTGTTCAGCTCAATTCACAGAGGAATCCAGACCAGGATGGCAAGCTTCATCCCTAGCTCTACCAGAGCGCCCTCCTCTCCAGTCTGTCTGGAGGTGAGCATGTCTCCAGCACAGCAGTAGTGATTCTCTGCCTCTTGGTTGCATTCCCCAAATGCTAAAAATACCAAGTTACTGAAGTGCTCAGATCCTCAGAGCTGCCACATCAGTCTCCTGTCTTTGAGCCTATCACTTCCAGAAATTCCTGTTTCTTACAAGCCAGCTTTGTCTGTACAACCTGTCCCTGTCCAGTCATCAGCACAACAGCTTTAAAAATAGCAGATTCAGTATGCAGACATTTTCCTTCTTGCCTGGTCGCAAACCAAGCCACTTGCTCCTGTGGGTATCTAGGAATTCAATGAAGTTGTGGATAAGCTCCCTCCTTGCTTCCTTGGAATTGAGTTTTGTAAAGCACTAATATATCGTCTTCCCTTGTGGCCAACAAGCATTATCCACAGTATTTATTTTCCTTTCTGCTTTTATATTCAGTTTATGCTGGAACCAAAGGAAATTTATATATCTACCTATGCTGGTAAAAGTAAATCAATCTGGCAGTGTCAGTTGCTTTGTTATTTATGGATTGCAATGAAATGAGACCTGAGTTACTCATGGTGCTTGTTTCACAGGAAAAATGAGTTTACGACAAGAAGGTCAGACATTGCCTGAACTGGGACTCATAAATTAGTTTCCTGAAGCAAAGGACTCACTAAAATTGATGCCTACTTTGTTCTTCATCTGTGATTCACTTTCCGGGCAGAATCCATACATTCCTAGATTTCTTCCCTGTCTTCCCTTGTTCATAAACTGGGAATACCTGTGTATCCCAAACCTGAGCCTATAGTCTTGGCTTTAAAAATCCTGGGGCCCAAAAAGGGATTTAAAGCTCTTGGCTGAGATGTGAGAACCCACATCCCAGCCTTGTTGCTTGGAGGGAATTTGGCTCACATAACCAAATTCCCTTCATAATCACTTATCCCTGGTGCAAAAAGCTTTGATTTTCATATTCCAGAAGAGTTATGTCTGAATAGTCTTAATTTACACACACACACCCCCGCAAGCCCATGGTAATTAAGTTCTGAAGCACTTGGAAAAGCAATACTTGCCCCAGTGAAAACACAGAAGCAGGAAAGGCTTCTTCCATGATGTCATGGAGCAAGAATGGTGTGGTGAGGGGTGGCCGGGACCGAGAGTGCCACTCCCCACTGACATTCCTGCCCCCCTTTGTCAGGGCACGGCCACACGTGTCCCCTCCTCAGGCATTGTCTCCTCAGCTGGGATCCAGCGGACAAATATAGGCATGGGGGAAAACTGCTGATGCCTTTAAACCGTTATCAGCAGTGACCTTGAGACAGGGGCATATAAAGTCGGGACCAGGCAGAGTCGTGACACTTTCTGTGTGCTCTCCAGGGTGAGTACCAACCTCTCTCACTTTTAAGCGTGGGTGCTGTGCTTTAACACTGTACTGTGGGTTTGATATGATTAAGGCTTTCATGTGGCTTAAAGTTTTAGTAGTAGTATCAGTAAACATCTAGCCTGTGGTAGTCACTGTAGGATGCTGCTTGAATGCTCGAATGGCAAGTACATGTTTCTTCTCTAACATCAGTGCATTCATTTAACCAGCTGGAATAACCACTTAGGGAAGTGTCAGGTCCCTTGTAATTATGCATCTGAGTGAAATGATTAGCCAGTGCCTGCAAGTCATCTTTTCTGCCTTCTCTGTCATCTGCAAGAGATGATGGCTTATGCAATTTGCAATTTTAAGCAGCTTGTTGGTCCAAGGCATTCTGTAATCCAGCCTGAGTTACAACCCTTGGAGCATCACTGGGCTGCCTTTCCAGGCCAGGCGGTGCTATTGCGTTATCCCTGCCTGCCCTCAGTGCTACAGTCACTTCCAACAGCCCCAGCAAAGACAGACAAGGTCCCTTCTTTCCGAGTCTGAGTGCACCATCAAACTGTTGGTGGTCCTGGGCATGCCACTTCACTTTGTGTAACAATATCGGCTTTCTACAGGGAGCAGGCGTTTTCAAGGATCTCCCACAGCTGATACACAAGGGCTGGCTCTTTTTGTTGTAAGCTACAACAGGTTGAAAGGGAACACCTTTAGCTTTAGCCTTGTCTTTCCTGACTATTCTGCATTTTAAAAATAATCCTGCGTCCATAACAAAACAAAATTTCCCACTTCTTTTATCTGCCGATGGATTTCCCTCACTGAGTTCTCTGCACCCCCAAGGTGTGGTCTGCCTGGGCTCCAGCCTCTGCCATAACTCCAAACACCCAGGCTGCTGAAGGAAAAGGGGTTCTCTCCCAGCTGCCAGAATGCTGCTTTATGCCCTAACATACTTCCCATAGTGGTCCACTCTGAATGTGAGGGGGGAAAAGGAAGAGATAAGAAGGTGATAGCTGAGGAACTGTCCCTAGGAGGTCTGCAAATGGAGCCAGGTGGCACAAAAGGGATTCAGAGCACTTTAGTGTATTCTAGGACTTGTGAGAACCTGCCCTGAGTCCCAGAGATTAACACTGGAGTGGCCCTTCTGGTATTTGCACGTTTGATGTGAAATGACACTTACGTGCTCTAATGCTGCCCTGTTTAGATGTATGAACTGATGTAATTCCATTGCTCCACTAGAGCTGAGACACACTTAGAGAGAGACAGGCTCCTCCACTGAGTTGTATGTCCATCTGGGAATTTTGGTCAGTTCAGATGATGTTAAAATAATTGGTGATACTTGTGCTCATGTAGGTGCTTAATCTATAAAAAGATTAAGGTTTAAAAAATTACTTAAAAATCTAGAAAAAATTAAGGATAGTTCTGAGAAAGAAAATTTTTGCTCTACAGCAACAAGACAGAAGGTATCAAGCTTTTACTGCAGCAGTGGGAGAGGACTGGATGTAACACTTTGGCAACTCTGCTGTCTTAGGGCTTTACATTCCCGAGGAGGAACATGTTGAAAAAAAAGCTGCCTTAGTTGACAAGGAGTTTTTATCTCTACCAGGATTTTCTTAGAAATAAATTGAATTAAATTTTGAAAGACTACAGTGTCTGTCTTGATACAGGTCTTGAAAATTTATCCAGTTGCTGTGGATATCACACAGTAAATAAAATACGGGAAGAAGTTAAGGGTCACTTACACAGCCTTAAATAGTAATCAAATGGTGTCCTGACTTTAAAGAAAAAAATACCTGAAATTCTAAAATTGTGTGTCTACACCTTGTAGCAGTGGAACTTCTCTTAGACATTCTCTGGACAGCACCCTGAGTGGTTTATATGTGTATGTAAGTATTTATGTCTGTAAAAAACCACCAAAACTAAACAAAACAAAACAAACCCCAACATATCTGTTTGATCATTTTAGAGAGTACAAAACAAATTAATTACTTGGCAGAACAAACACAGCAAATTAATCTCGCTGAGACCCATGTCCCCTGCCCTCTCTTTCATGAAGAAAGGCTCCTAAACACTGTGCCCTTGTCATTTGCAAAAACAAGTGTAGGTATTAAGCTGGACTAACAAACTTGAAGCAATCTGAAAACATCCAAAGGCCTTGCACCAATTCTGCAGATACACCTGCCCTTGGCCATGCCCTGCTGCAGGGGGCTGCCCAGCCTGGTGAATTCGGAGGGAGTAGCAACCTGGGAAGCTGCACCAGCACAGGACCTCCCGGAGCCATGTCAGTCCTGGTTTTATTGACATGCCAGTTCCTGAATCAGACAAGTGTACTGCAGGGAGCAGAGCTGTTTCCAGCTCCAGTGCTGACTTTCTGCAGTGACAGCGTGGGCACATATCCCTGCAGCTTTGCAGCAGTGAAGTCTTGCTCCTTGTTTCTCAGAAAACGCCTGCCTGAGATGGTGCTTGAATTGGCTGAGTGGCACAGCCCCAGGGAGACCTGCAGGAGAGCATACCTTTGCTCCAGGCAATTTTGAAAGGGGCCAGAAGAGGTCCCTGCTAAGTGGCTTTTAAAATCACAGCTTCAAGTGGTCCCTCCTGCTCTTCAGCACCATTTGTGCCACAAAGAAGAGACAAAATCCTCCTGTGGAGATAACTGTGACCAATGTTGAGGTTTAGAACCCTTCAAGACCTGGCTAGCTTTTAATAAACTGAGCCAAGTAAGAGTTTAACTAAAGGTGCAGTATAGTCCCAAATCTGTGTTAGGCATTTGTGTTTAACATTAATCATCCCTTCAATCAGCCACTTGCCATGTTATGCTGAGCATTTTATATTGCCTGATTTTGATCACAAAATAGACAATTGTTTTGGTTTTTCACCCCTCTTTCTTTCGTAGACTGGGTGCCTTTCTTTTTCCTCTGTGAGCTGTGCCACTTGAACCCTTGCCAAGATGATGGTCGATATGACAGAGTTTGGGGAGGCTGCTCCCTACCTCCGAAAGAGTGAGAAGGAGCTGATGAAGGCTCAGACTGTTGCCTTCGATGGTGAGTTGTGGCACCCTTTGTGCTGCCAGGGGCTGGTTCAGAGGGATAAGGGTCACATACAGATGTAGTCAAAGAAATGCAGAGCAAAGCAGGGTGCAAAGCTTCCGTGGTCACTGCTGTGCTGCTGCTGTTGGAGGTAGCTGGTTCAACCAAGTTTGAGCTCCTTTATTCTGCAAAGCTATTAAAAACTCCCAGATAGTAAAAAATAAAAATAATCTATGGCAAGTAAGTGTTTATCTAGATTTAGAAGCAAGGTGTATTGGTACTGCTCTGCTAAAAGGGGGATCATCTCTCTGCCAGTCTTAGAGAAAAACAAAAGACATTGATGTTTCTGTAATGAGAGATTCTGTGGCCTGACTAGATCTCTTATTGTTTTGCAGCCTGTATGGTAATGTGATGTCAGCTTTTAGTTTCTCATAATTTAATTTTCATTAAAGGGGTTTCTATGAGCCCTGAGGTTTAGTAGTAAGTGTGAATACATCAATAACTGTGGCCTTTCACTATTCACAGCAGTTGCTGTAACTAATGGCCTAAAGTCTCGTGCAGCTGCTCCAAACTCTAAAAAGGCACATACATAACTCAGTGTGAGTTATTAATAAGGCTGTTCTTCAACACAAATCTCAGAAGAATGTGAAGGAATAAGGTTAAATCTGATAGCTGGCAGTCAAATAATGTGGGCTGGATTCCTTGAGCAGTTTGAAATTCTCTGTGTGACGTTTTAGCAAACGCCTTAATTTGGGCTTGGATCTCAGTTCCTCCATCTGCACACTGGTGATAATGATTATGGATTTCCCATGGAGGCTGAGGCTTAGCTAGCATTTGTGAAATATTTTGACACCTTGTGCTGGAAGGATCTAGAGGAAGCCGAGCAGTAGTTTCAAAGGAAGACACCATTTGGGAGCCCTATGCCTTCTACTCCATCAGGCAGCTTCCCAGCATTGCCAATCTGCTGAAATCCCAGAGGTTTTGTGTCGTTTCTGCAGAAAAAGTAATCCAGCAATCTCACTCAGCTAGGCATGGTGTTGCTGTTTGATGGAAGTCTTCTTAATTTCACAGGGAAGAAGAAATGTTGGGTTCCTGATGAAAAGAAAGCTTATGTTGAAGCTGAAATTACAGAAACCAGCGAAGGCAAAGTGACTGTGCAAACATCGGATGGAAGGGTACAAAACTGGTTTTGTCTGATCTGTGACTAACAAGGCCAGAGCTGCAAGCTACAGAATTGCCCTGGTTTCAGTTCAGTTGCCTGTTTCATGAAATGAGCTGTGAATGCAAAACCTCAGTAACTGATGTCAGCTCAGGATAGGATAACACATGAAAAACCATCAAGGGAAAACCAGCAATGCAGCGATGGGTGGGCGAGCATCAGCCACCGCGCAGCCAGGGGCGAACTGTGACTGGAGGTTTGCAACAAGCCAGTTCTGGTTTCGTCCCCCGAGCTAAAAACCCAGGCTCTAGCCAAATTTCATTATTTCTTCTGCAGCCATACCATTGTGCTTCTTACTTTTATCATCTCAGCCTTCCCCCGTTCTCCTGATACCTGTGCAAACACACGGTATCGGGCACATAGGCAGGGACTGACCTGGAGAACTTCCCTCTGCTGGGGGAAAAGCATGTTTTCTCCTATAAGGTGTATGAACCAACAGAAAATCCCAGTGTCTTCCAGTGTTGCTGTATTTGCTTGTCTTTGCAGACCATGACTATAAAAGAAGATGACGTGCAGACAATGAACCCTCCCAAATTTGACATGATTGAGGACATGTCTATGCTGACCCACCTGAACGAGGCGTCCGTGCTGTACAACCTGAGGAAGCGCTACAGCAACTGGATGATCTATGTAAGGGCCGCTGCGGGGGTCGATTTAGCAACCTGCATTTCAAGTGCTGACATCGTGTTTGAACGTGTTGTGTTCTTCATGTTCATTTTGCAACTCTGATAAGTCACAAAAGTGAGGGTCTTGCTTTCACCTCAAGAAAGATGCTGCTTGGAGCTGGCTGAATACAGACAGACAAAACTGAGTGAATAAGATGGTGCCTGGCTCCGTGGTTTTGCTTGCTTGCCTAGGAAAGGGATGGTGCAGGACATTTTTCTTCAGTCAAGGTGCTGGGGAGATCCAGTTTATTTTTCATCTTCTAACACTAATCCATGTCAACAGCAGCCATGGGGATTTCTTTGTTAAGAAACAATGCCTCAAGCTCAGAGTTCTTTACACATAGAGTTCCTTTAAAGTAGGACCCTTAGTTCAGAGTTATATTCCCTTCATTTTCAGTGCTAACATCTGTCTTGTTACACTCTGGCCTTTTCCCTTGTTCTGTATCTTCCCCGTGAAATCACGAGTTTCTGTCAACACCAGAACATGCATTAGTGGCATCTAATTTTATGGGGCCAGAATTTTGCTCTCAGTTAGCTGCATTCAATTGTGTTTGAAATCAGTCAAAGGAATCCATTGATTTTCCAGGCAATCCCTGCTCTGGTTTTTGGTGTTCATCAGAACAGCAAATCCAACATTACCCATTTAAATTCTGATTGTCAAACATTTTCAGTGTTTCTCTAATAACCCCTGTATGGACATGTAGGGCCTAAAGCATACCTTTGTTTGCAGATCAGTATAGGTAGAAAATTAAACTGGCATCTTGCCTTAATCTGTTTACTGGTAGGGGTTTATTCTTCTTCTTTGTAGAAAACAGGCGTGAGGATTCATGCCAAGGCCATTTGGGAGCATGTCCTAATGCTATTTTTAGGGGAAGGGACCCGGATTTTACCTGAAACTTTTAGAACTTAATTGAGCTCATTAATCTATGTGCATTTAGTGATTGTGCCCATATGATAACTGGGTTTCTTTGAAGATTTTGCTGCAAGCTGGGCTAAATACATGAAAAATTACCAGCTGACACCAATTGCCTGGGGTTACAACTCAAAGCTCATTCTTCCTCAGAGTGACCAGGCCCCAGTGAACTGATGTATATCAACTAAAGAGCAACTATAAAGAGATTTTTACCAACCTGGCGTCTCCAAAAGCTGAAAAAGGTTCCACAGCTTTGGGGTACAACACTATGAAGTGGTTTTCTCTTTGAACGCCCACCAGAAATTGTCTCGAGGTTCTTGCATTAAATTAATAATGGGAGGTTGTTTCTCCTCCTAAAAATGGACTTCAAATAGGGAAGCTGTAACTTTCCATTGCAATGTCTGTTTTCAAGAGGAAACAATTCTCATGAAATAGCAAGGCACAAACTCAGACACAACTCTATTTGCTCCTCCTTTGTTTTACTGAAGGGGATGTTGCCAATTCTGGTTGACGCCTCAAAACCACTTTTTTCCTTTTGAAAACTCTTCAATATCTGTAGTTTCAGTAGGAATTGCAATTAGGAGACCATTAGCTTCTGAAATTCAGAAGGTCTAAAATTCAAGTCAGAATTCAAATCCAAATCAGCAGCTGGCAATTCCATATCCTGCTCGGTTAACAGAGACTTTTTGCCTTATAGTATGAGTGCATTTTTTCACTCTAGTTTTGTGTTACTCTCTAGACATATTCCGGTTTGTTCTGCGTGACCATAAATCCCTACAAGTGGTTGCCAGTCTACAAATCGGAGGTTGTTGCTGCGTACAAAGGCAAGCGGCGCTCGGAGGCTCCTCCCCACATCTTCTCCATTGCGGACAACGCGTACCACGACATGCTGCGGAGTAAGTGCCACTGCCTGCCTTCACACCGGCTGTCGCCTCACTGGGCTGATGTGACTGTGCTGGAGGGAAGTGTGTGAGAGCTTTTGCAGCATGTAACAAACAGGAAAATAGTCCACAAGCAACGGGGCAGTCTGTGATGGTTTTATATGTGTATGTGTATACTCGTTTTGTTTCTAAACTGCCCTGCCTGTTCCTGTGGTACTTCTGGCAGCTGTCTGTAAGGTGCACAGATTTAGCTGCCTGATCCGAGTGAATCCATCAGTTTGCAACAGAAACGGGGCCATGTCCCAAAGGTCTGTCAGTCCTTTCCCAAACTCAAAAATAAGCCTGCAGTCAGTTTATGCTCCGTGCCATGACGCTGGTGAGATGCGTACATTCAAAGGCCAGTGAAGGCAAACTCTGTGGGGTGCCGTGAACCTGACCTGTGGCAGTGTCGCAGCGGCTGCCGTGGGTCCGGGCACCAATCCTGTGGCAGCGAACTCCAGATTCCCTGGGAAATTCCCTCATCCTGACCCTCGAGTTACTGGGAAAAAAAGAGTTTATCAGCAGAGGGCAGCAGCGATGTGCTCACGCCAGGTCCTGCGAGGCAGCAGGACAAATCCAAAAGAGACTTGACCAGAACACATCCCGCTGTCCCTTGGTTTTAATAAAATGGAAAGGGCCTCAACTGTGACGGGACAAAAAGCACCAGGCAGAGAGAATGTGTGTGTGGCTGCAAAGAAATGCTCTTTTATCAGATAAGACTGCTCAATATGTAGCCTGCCATGACGACTGGAATTATAAAAAGAAGAGAGGAGTTTAGGCTCAATGACTTGGGAAGCTGCCATGATTTAGCGTTTGCTGAACTTGATTAATAATATATTAGGGTTGCAGAGTGTTCTAATAAACGCTTGTTTCTGATCAGGCAATTAGGCATGGACAATAGGCTGCTTTATTCCAGCTGCACGGCCAACTGAAGAGGGCTACATACGCATTTTAAGGAACAGCCTGTGAAAAAAGAGCAAAATTACTTGGGTTGGTCTAGTATTGCAGGAACAGAAAGGTCAGATGTGAGCAAAGACACACTCAGGAGTAAGAGAATAAATGTTTTGAGAACAGGAAATTACTTTCTTTATTATAGTTTCCCAGACACAGATGAACGTGTACGACTGACAGGTATTTAATACCAATTTGAGCAAAACAAGAGAAAGATTCAGGGCAGGGCTGGAACTTGCACTTCTGGAAATCACTGTAAATGATACTAGTTTCCGTCTTTCTGATTTTGTTTCATATGATTCTCTCCTGTCCTTGCATGACTGATTCTGCTACTCATTTGCAATTATAATAAGTGATTTGTACACCCTACTAAGTTTGCCTCTTTTTTCCCCCCTTCACAGATCGGGAGAACCAGTCCATGCTGATCACGTAAGTGCTTCTTTTTTGACTGATTTGAGACTCTGTTGCTGTGAAAAACTTTGAAGAAAAAACCCTGATAAAATACAAGTTGACTCTTTAAATCTCAACTCGATTGCCTGGAACATGATTCAAGCTGAATAACTGTCAATTTGGCCACCTGATGGTTAACTTGACCTCCACAAGAAAGGAGTGGCTGAAGGTTTGATGGAGCCTGGCCCGTTTCTGATCCCCATCTGGTGAACATTCCATGTAGGCATGAAAACAACTCAGCAGGCAATTAAAACAGCTCCTTGCAGGATTAGCGTTTCTATGGCTGTCCTCTTTGGACACAGAAGTTCTGTTCAGTGTGGTTACTCTTGCTGAAATTTATATTTCAGAGTCTTGTGTAGATGCATCTAAAGAGAGGGAGATGACCAAGGTAGAAAAGAGGAGGTGTGACATTTACTGGCAAAGATGGAAAAAAGATGGAGACTCGGGTGTCTCTACAAAGTTACACGTGCTTGTGGGTAATGCTGGCAAATTGCTGCATCTTTTCTCTACTTTTTCTAGCTCATTAACTGTATATAGGTATATGCCAGATAGTCAGTCTGGATGTTTGTAATAAAACTTCATGCCCCTAAAAGAAGCTCAGTGTAGCATGGGTTTGTACGGGATTTCTGAGCTCAGTTGTGTGCAGAACGAGTTACTGCTGTCATAGGACTGCACCTCTTCACTCAGTCAATTTGATGTGGTTTCCACAGAAATGGCTGGGCAACAGGCTGCAGACACCAGAGTCAGTGATTCTGGGAACAGCCTTGAGGGGAGGACAGGGGTTAAAAGGATGAGTTTCAGCTGTTTGAGCAATGTCTATGTTCTCTTCCCCTTCCTTTAGCGGAGAATCTGGTGCTGGCAAGACTGTCAACACAAAACGAGTCATCCAGTACTTTGCCACAGTGGCAGCCCTGGGTGAACCTGGGAAAAAGAACGTAAGTTTGCTGGTGGCTGACTCATTTCAGACTCCCAAGGTTCCTCTCTTGTGTACAACTAACCTCACGAGTCTGCAGTACTGAGAGCATGCTGTTCTGAAAGGAGAAAGGCAATGCACACATGAACTTGCCATGCTCCAGATGCAGCAGAAACTCCACTTCTGGTTCTGGACAGATGCTTGTTGCTGCCACTTTTTTTTTTTCCCCCCCAGGAGTTTCAGTTTTTGTATGTGATAAATATCCTTCTGATTGTGTTAAAGCTGGTCAAAAGATGGGCAGACTGTAAAGAATAAGAAGTTATTTTTTCAAATGGAAAATAGTCTTCAAAGGGACTAGGATTATAACTTCTCATCAAAATGTCTCTTTCGTTGAAAGCTTTTCTGTCCACAAAAAAAAAGGATTGTTTTGACAAAAGATTTTTTTCCAATCAGCTTTTCTGCATTTCTGTTTGGATAAGTGCTGTTCTGCTTATAAGTGCTCTCTAAGGTTACAGTGAATACTGTATTCATGCTGCTTTTTATCTTGTGTTGCTATGAGCTTCTTTGCTATGAGCTTCATTGCACTTGAAGGGTTCAGTGCTCTTTTGTGGTGAATTGACTGATTCCTATGAACTGTAGTTATAAGGCAAAAATCTCAGCTGTGCTTCAAGTCTGTGCACAGAACTCATGTCATCAAAATCTAATATACATTCTCTTGAGGCCTGCAAGACTTTCTTAACAAGTGCTTGAGTTGTCCAGAGTCAGCTTCCTGCATGCAATGAGACTGGTGTTCATCATGGTGTCTAAAACCTGGTGTGCTCATGCAACGATGGTGCTCCTACCCCTAGCTTGTTGTTTTAACTTCTGCTGCAGAAATCTACCTGGTTTTGCACTAGAGATGTCCCATGATGACCCAAAACACCAACTAAGTGAACAGAGAAGAGACTGCTGCCAGGTGGCAAGAATAAAAGAGCGTAAATGCAAACAGACAAGTTCTGGGCGATAAGATCGTGCTGCACTTGAACTTTTAGATTATTTGGGGGGAAAAAAAATGGTGATGACAATGAAAATGAAATGCAACCTGAGCTGATAAACTACATGAAACATCTTCCAGCTGCAATATCTGTTTTTGCATCATTGTGATGTATGGAGAATACAAAGTAGCAGCCACACGTGCTTTTTGAAGTCTTGGAAAAGCACTGCTGGTGTATTGGTGCCCATGAGGCAGCTAACCTTGCTAATTGTTATTGTTTGTATTGTTCTTTGTGTTAGTATTCACATTCTCTCTCTTTTTTCTCTCCATTGTGTTCCTATTTTGTCAACAGCCAGCTACCAAAACTGGGGTAAGTCATCAGCTTTGCTATTTTATTTTTTCCTCTCAAAATTCGCGTTGGGCTCTGTCAGATGTGCCACGAGCCTCAGCATTTCACTTCGTGTGGTTCCCGGGTGAACGATGAATGATCCCTGGAGCCCCAGAAGGAAAAGTCATTCACTTCCCAAACGGAACTCTATGCGAGCAACAGTTAAAGCTTTTCTCATCTCCAAAAATCCCAAATGTTACAAGCTCTGAGTGCTTTTAAATCAAGTGCATTCTAGTGCTTGTCACTGTCTTCAGTAGCCCCTCTCCTACACACGTTCCTCCTTCCTCGGATGTCCCCACATGCTCCCCAGCGCACTCCATGATTTCTTTCTCATGCAGATGGCACAAGACATAAATCTACAAAGCCAAACAGTAGGGAGCAGCAGAATGTTCAGGGCCTTTTAAGCGCTCATAATTGACTGATGGTCTCGCTGTTCTGCCATTCACACTGTGCCGCCCCTGGGGTGAAGCTAAATAAATCACTTTGCGACAGAGGCTCCACTCTGTAAGTGAATGCATGGCTGAGTTAGAGCTGACAGCTGAGTCTGTGGCCTGTAGGTTTCTCAATAGTATTTCAACCTTGATTTCTAGGGAACCTTGGAGGATCAAATCATTCAAGCAAACCCAGCCCTAGAAGCTTTTGGAAATGCCAAAACCCTGCGAAACGACAATTCCTCACGATTCGTAAGTCTGCAGCATAATCTAGTGATGTCTTATTCAAAAGGGGCCAGTTAATAACACCTGTGTCATAACCCCTTCATAGACTGCATTTTGCCCACTAAAATGATTGGATTTTCACCAAGTGGAATAATAACATAGTAGGATCTAACAAAAAAACCCCTACTGAAATGATAAAAATATAAAGAGAAACAAAGAAAGATCAAGCTTGAATAATTCTTTAAACTGTTTAAATTGTTTAAAATGAACAGAAGACAAGCAAAGCCCAGTTTTAGGAAGCCCTTTGAACAGCAATGGTAGGTCTTCCCCAGAACTGACTCCGCATTATTTTCGTACCCTTTTTTCCCCTAGCCTGTCTTTCCTGCTTTCTATAGTAGCTGTACTTTGCCACTAAGAGTCAGAAATCCACCGCAGTCCCTGTTCCCTCCCACATCCTCCCCTGTGCAGACCCGCCCTGCAGCAGTACTCCTACCCTTGAGCCATTACATTTGCCTTTTTGGCTCAGTAAGCTGTCCCTGCTGTGCTGCCGTCACCCTGGGGCTCTCCTCCTCTCCATTAGGTTTGCAGGAGAGCAATCCTCTTGGGAGCTCTGCCTCTGCCACATTTGGTTGATATTGTCTCAGAGGTCCAAAAGGAATGGCATGAGGATGACAAGCCTGAGTTTGGAGCTCATGCTTCCCTAAAAAATCCTGTTAAAAATTAAATTGGAAGGGGTGGAGAGGATCAGAGGTTGTAAGCATCTGTAAAGCTGCACAACTGTATAAGGAGCTTGTCAGCTGGAATGGAAATTAATTGTTTTTAAAAGTTCATGTGTTTGAATATGAGAAACTAAATTAAAACTACAAAATTTTTATGAATTGGGAGGGATGGATATGTAAATTTAATGGGCAAAGCTGTGTAAAATCACAGCACTCTTCTGACATAAGTAGTTGCATGTAAGTTAGGACCGCAAATGAGGAGAAGCCAAAAAAAGGAGCCTGTGTGTCTTAAGCCCAGGCTTATTGCTCTGAGTCCTGCATTACAGTAAACCTGCTTCATGCAACTGGAAGCCATGTGCTTTGCCATGTCTTAGCCCGGCAGATAAGTACGCTGTTATCCTTTCTCCACAAGCAGATTACATAGCTCTGTGTACAGATTTCGGCTTGGAAGACAGTAATATCATTGTTTGATATTTTTCATTGAAAATATGCCTGTGCAAAGCCAAGGAGTTGGCATAAACTGATTCTTTGGGCCGAATTATTTCCTTCAAGCAGCATCCTTTGTTTCCCTCTGTGTATACTATATGCACTAATTAGAATATTCTTCTGTGTGAATTAGGGCAAATTTATCCGAATCCATTTTGGAACTACAGGCAAGCTGTCATCTGCTGATATTGAGATTTGTAAGCAGCAAACTCCCTCCTTTTAAAAAATACAGTTGCTCATCTGAAAGCCGCGAGAGCCTTTCTCACTGAATTTTCCTTTGTGCGATTAGATTTATTGGAGAAATCCCGAGTGATTTTCCAGCAACCTGGTGAAAGAGACTATCACATCTTCTACCAAATCCTGTCAGGAAAGAAACCGGAGTTACTAGGTGAGCATCATGTGGATCTGCAGCTTATGAGAACCCAAAACTGAACAGACAGTGGATAAGAAGGGGTTGGGGGGCAAACCTATGTGCAGAAAGGCCCTTATGCTTCCACTTGATGAAATGAAACTTCCACTGTCAAATACAATCTTTTAGAGATGTTGTTCCAGTGGCAGCAGCAGAGACCACTTTTCTCATATTACAGATTAATCTAACGGGAGTAAGACTCAGGCAGGACTTTTAAAACATAGCACTATAAAGGCAAAAAGTGTCACACTGAATTTGTGTAATCCAAACTCTCAAAACATCTGGAAAATGCTATGCCTCCAAAAGCATTTGTGGTGATGAAGCTTTAATTATCCAGATTTTCACATAGGAGAAGATTTGCTTGTAGGTCCCTGAGGAAAAGCTAGTTTCCTCTTTCTGCCCCAAGTGACAAAACTGGCATCCCAGAATGTTGTGTAGCAGGGGAGAATATTCAAAGCTGCCTGCTGCTGATTATGTGGCAATTACCCCTTTCAAGTTTCCCCTGGCTCAGTGTGGTCCCACAGCCCCGCTGGAGAAGGGCAGAGAGGGGCTGAGACCTCTGTGCTTCCATCTCCTAATGCTTTGAATAAAACCTTCACTAGTTACTTAAGTGATGTGGTTTGCTGACTTCAATTTGTGCTCTGAAGGAACACATTTTGTAAAATATGTTGGAGAATCACTTTATTGCTCTTCTAAACTCCCACTAAGCCATAGCAATCATAATCTCTTTTGAAGTCTTATATTACTGACAGTGCGTGGTCAAGTCCCTAACACTCTAAGCTTTACGTGGCCTAATTAACGATGATTACGGGAAAGATTTCAAGGAAGCTTTGCACTGAGATTCCTGTGAGAATCCCTGTGCTGGGAAAATGCTCTGTTGCTCATAAACTCTCTGTATACACCACAACAGCACACACCTTTCTGGCTAGCAGGAGCATGTCTGCAGGCTCTTGAAGAGGCTGAAACCAACAGGGACTTGTGTTTTGTTGACACAAAATGTGTGTGCTTGTATATAAACACATCTGTATCTAAATACGGATAAGTAAAAATATCAGTAAGTATGGATGAGGATAACTATAGATAAATTCATAAATATCACAGTGACTACATAGCAGAGTAAGACAGTCTTATAGAGGATAAGATTTCGTATAAACACATAATGATAGACATATATTTACATACATACATATTTAGACACGTAGGGTGTGTGTCTGCATTTAAAAGATTGAAATCTAGACCAAACCTCAGTCTGGTGAATGTGGCTGAAACTTTCAGTTGATTTAAGGAAGCAGGACTCTGCCTGTACTTCTGGAGCTAGCTAGCTTTGTAGAAGATAACGCTGCGTTTTTGGGTTTCCATATGAAAGAAAGACGAGAGATGGAGCAAGCCATATTCTGACTTTTGTTTGTCAAAAGCCATGTGTCTTCTGCAAAGAGTGCTGGAAGTCACTGTTCTGTGAGTCTGTTATAAAAAAGGGGAGCCATGCCCATACTCCCTGTCTTGGATCATACAAAATCTTTCTAGCGTCTCTATTTAGATGGGATTTTTATCCCTAAAGGTATGCAAGGCAGAAAGTAGAACTATACAGGAAATTATGAGCTCAATATACTGCAATACATGCTTAATAGATGGGCATGCACAATAGATGTTAATATGCAGTATTTCCATATTCTTTTTATTCACACTTTCTCTGCATCTTCAGGCTAACATAGTAGAATAAGAGAGCTGGTTTCTGCCCTTCAGTTATCAAACTAAAAACAGCAAAACAACTCAGTAGTGCAGAGACAAATGTAGGTTACAGCTGATTTTTCCATCTCCATTTTTGAGGATAACCTGAATGGATGGCAGTTTTGACCTTGGCAGTTCCTTTACAGATATGCTACTGATCTCTACCAACCCATATGACTACCACTTCTGCTCACAAGGAGTAGTTACAGTGGACAACTTGGATGATGGAGAAGAATTGCTGGCAACAGATGTAAGTCCGTATAGATTTGAATTTGGGTTTCCTAGATCAGGGGAGGAAGACTGCTGGGAGGAGTCTAACTTCTGTCACTGAAACTCGTGGACTAAAGCAAAAGCAGGAGTGGGTGTTAACTGCATTCAGACTGTAAAGCACAAGGCCTGGTAAATTGTTACACTTTTGAATCTGGTCCATGTAATGTCCATCTTTTATAACTTTTCTATATAAAATGCCAGATGAAGAGACCTCTGCCCTGGTTCCCCTGCCACTGCTGGGTCTTCAGGGTGTTCCAGAGGCTGCTTTGGGTGATAACACCGCTTGGCAGGATAGTAATATCTGCCATGCAAAGGTAGACTGTGGGGCTGCAAAACACCACTGCTTTTGCACAGAGAAGTGACAAAATATCCGTGTTTCCTTTCCACAGCAAGCCATGGACATCTTGGGATTTGTGCCCGATGAGAAGTCTGGTTCCTACAAGCTCACAGGTGCCATCATGCACTTTGGGAATATGAAATTCAAGCAAAGACCCAGAGAAGAGCAGGCAGAGGCTGATGGCACTGAAAGTAAGAACAACACCTAAAATTATTCCTCAGCTTCAAAAGTCTGGCATGTACCAGGCAGTGTGCTGAGGAAGCAGCAGCCTGTTTGCTTTGTTCTTGCACACTGTAGCTCCTGATCAGCCAAGAGTGCTCTATTTGTAACAGGCTTGTTCAGTGGTGGATGACCTTACTCAGCAGGAGGTGAACAGACACAGTCAGACTAACAGGATCAAATTCCGTTTTTGAGACCATTTGCACAAAAATGGTTGTGAAATGTTGCTGCCTTAGCTTTCTCTTTCATGACTTCAGGTCTTGCTTCTTTACTTTCTCTTGCACCTGAAACTGTCTATAACCAGTGTGGAGATATGATCTTTTCCCTAAACCTGAAGAGTTTCTAAAGTAAGATTCTTGCAGCGACTGAGGTATAAACTAGTTAGATGACCTACCGTAAGGGAGAGTACAGGCATACCTAATACAAATTATTAAGAGACCAAGGTCTTTATCTAATTTGTCTTTGGAAGTAGATGTGCTTAATATTTTTTCTTTAGCTGGGCATGTTTCCAGGTAGAAGTTTAAAGCCAACTGAAACCTTGTTTCTCTTGACCAGGTGCTGACAAAGCTGCCTACCTGATGGGAATCAACTCCTCTGATTTGATTAAGGGTTTGTTGCACCCGAGAGTGAAAGTCGGCAACGAGTATGTGACCAAAGGTCAAAGTGTTGAACAGGTGAGGAAACATTTTCAGGATATTTGGATACCTGTCCTGCAAGCCTTGAGGATTTGCCTGTAACATTTCAGAGAGACAGACAGTTGCTGGAAATATTAACATGAGCCTCTAGTAGCTGTTCTCATTTTATATGCCCAAAGTTGGGGGAATACACGGCGAAATTGAGGGAAACTTGTGAAGAGACTGACAAAGGAATATTGGCCAGCACTGCTTTTGATAGAATTGTTTGTCTGATGTGTTAGCAGCAGCCACTCCAGGAAACCAGGTGCAGCAAAACCACATGGGGATTGATAGCTAATTCTGGATGAGAATAGTTACCTAGAAGTGTTGACCCATGGATTATTTACTCACTCATCACTCATTCATTATTCATGTAATTTTAATCTCTGTGTGACCTCAATCAGCTAAAGGCAATATCCACTTAAAGTTATCTCTTAATTTAGGGGAAAAAAGTCCTTGGGTTGCTATGCTACAACTGTAGCAATACTGTAGAAAATGCTGCAGCATTTTGCTTACAATAAAAGTTGCTGTTTGAATACAGCCTGTGGTACAGGCTCAGAAACTAGAAAACTGCTACAGAGAGGTCTGTCCTAATGGTGTAAATGTGCATAGGCTAAAGAAGAGGCTTTAGGCACACTTTTCCTATTGCCTCCTCATGCTGTAGCATCCCTCAAAAATTAGAAGCAAATGTCAATTAACAGCTTGAGCATAGATCTCCCCCCTATTCTGGCAGTAGCTCTAGACATCATAGCTGGCATCTGGCCTGTGAGCTTTCTGATACCTTACTTCCACAGCAATATAATGGATGAAATCATTTGGAACTTGCTTTCCAGCTGTTTCCCGAGATGTACTTTGTGAGCACTTTATGTACATGTTAGCAGATATCCACATATATAGCAGTAATTTGGAGAAAATTCAGCAGAGATAAGAGGAGAAGCTGTGTGTTGTATTAACTATGCCTTGGTGATTGTACAAACCACTGTGAAATTTCATTTAAACCGTAAACAGACATTGAAACAGGCTACTGCACCAAAATGCTTGTGTTCCACAGTGAATTTTGTTTCACACAGTGGTATTCTGAAACATGTATTTTAGGTTCTGTATGCTGTCGGGGCCTTATCTAAGGCAGTGTACGATCGAATGTTCAAATGGCTGGTGGTCCGTATCAACAAGACCTTGGACACTAAGCTGCCAAGACAGTTCTTCATTGGAGTCCTGGATATTGCTGGGTTTGAAATTTTTGATGTGAGTATTAATGTGTGAGGACTGGGAGGAAGGACATAAAAGATGCCAAGAGATAGCTCTTGGTTGGGTGTTTCTCTTTCTAAATGAACAGAAGGCAAAGTGCTGAGAAAGTCATAAGGCAAATAGTGTATATGATTTCACATGGGTTTTTTTGCCATGAACAGATATAAAAACCATTTGGCTGGACATGCCAATAGTTCCTGGGAACAATATCTCATATGCTTTGGGCTGTAAACAGTTTCCTTCTTGCTGTTCCACCAAGTTAACTGCGATGCAAATGCTTCTTTTTGATCTCTTTCTGCAGTTTAACAGCTTTGAGCAGCTGTGCATCAATTACACTAATGAGAAACTGCAACAGTTTTTCAATCATCACATGTTTGTCCTGGAGCAAGAAGAGTATAAGAAGGAAGGCATTGAGTGGGTATTCATTGACTTTGGCATGGACCTGCAGGCCTGCATCGATCTAATCGAGAAGGTATGAACATGCTAAGGAGTACCTACTGAATTGGTTTTATTCATGATGCTCCCCTGGGTGTGTCCTCTCGGCCCAGTGAACAGAGTAGGATAAACAGCATGACAAGCTTCTTGCCTTTCTACCTGCAATACAGAATCAAAGGAAAATCAGTGTTTGTGGCTACTCAGCTTTATCTTTGTAATTCTGCCTTACAGAGCCAACCGCAGCTAACAAGCTGTAATTGGTAGTTTGTATGGCTGGATCATCTTCCCTGGTTTGCACTTTTATCTTTCTCTGCCCCTGCTGTTCCTCCATTTAGTCTGTGCCACATATGCTTAACATCAAACTCGTCAGCTTTTCAGGGCAAATGCAATGTTTCACTCTTGTGCCCTGTACGTCTCCTGTGAGGCTCCTCTTTCTCACATTACATGCTGATGTGCAAAGTCCTTTGTGCTCTTTCTACCCTGAAAAGGAATGAAACCTCTCACCACCTCCCCAGCATGGGATATGCCTTTCCTTTTCCCTCCTTTGTGAGTATAATGTGGTCCTGGTAGGGACAGCTGTCCCCTGCTGTATAACCTCTCTTTATATCTCTCTTTCTGCCATGTTTTATGGCACAGCATCTAACCCTGCTGATCTGTGAGGAAACACAAAATTTTGCTTCTTGCATTAACAGGAAGTTTGGAACAGCAGTAGAAAGGCTGATTATTAAGTTGTCTTCTATTTGATCACTTTCTCGTCCAAGGGCAAGATACCTTTGCATGATCCTAATCCCTCAAAATCAATGTGCCCAGTGCTACGAGGTTCGTTCATCTCTTCCCAAGATATGAATTAAAAAAATGCTAGTTGGTCCAGCTGCCCTGAAAGATAAATCAAACCCTTTCTGGAAGCCATCATAAAGCCTCCTAAGGCAGAAGTGACATACTGAATAGTCAAAGGTGACATACTGAATAGTCAAAGGTGACATTCTGAATAATCAAAGGGGTGGTTACTATTTTAACAGAATAGACAAAGGCTTCCTTCTCAGGTTGAGAAGAAATTTTGCAAGCTTCAAATTCCATCAGATAAAACTTACAGGCTGCATAGCCACTGAAAGCAGGTAGCCTAAACATTTCCCAACAAAGATGCTCTTAAATCCACAGCCACTGGGAATCCTGTCTATCCTTGAAGAGGAATGCATGTTCCCAAAAGCTACAGATATGACATTCAAATCCAAACTCTATGACAACCATCTTGGCAAGTCACCCAACTTACAGAAGCCCAGGCCTGATAAGAAAAGGAAATACGAAGCTCACTTTGAACTCCTTCATTATGCTGGTGCAGTAAGTTCCTCTGCTGGCTGATAGACTTTGTATCTGAGGTCTTCCAAGTGGGGTTTGGCTGTAGCGCACAAGAAGGGAGGGTGGGAAGGATGAAGAGGGGAAGAAAGGAACAGTGAGGAGTAAAAGCAAATATCTACTCTCTCTGCACAAGTGTTGCAGCAGTGTAAGATGCCACCAGACTCCAGGGCATCTGCTCCTTAGATATACAAATAGAATGAAAGAAACTGAGGAGGACTAATAGTACTTTTGCTGGAAATATGCCTTGTTTTGCCCTTATCACTTTTCCTAGAACCAGAGCAAGTCTAGTAATTAAACAGCAGCAGCATAATTAAACTACTTTTCACCTTGATTTCCTGGAAAAATGAACTAATTTCTGAGTAACTCAAGGGATGGTTAAAAAAAAGAAGACATCCCTTTTTACTCATTTTAGAACCGGTATGTTAAACTAACAAATGAAAGTGTAGTTAGCTCTGGTGGTTGAGTTTACAGGTTCGGTGGTGATTAGGTGAATGAGAACATAATCCAGTGCTGTGATACCTGAGCCAAAACTTGTCCAGTTTTGAAGTTCTGTTTTCAGGCTAGATAGGCAGAAAGAATTGGAGAGGGTCACAGGAATTTTTTAATCAAAGTATGATTGATAAGAAGCCTCAGCATAGCAGAGCAGGAATTTACCTGATGCCGTTAATTTCAAATTATAATTGAGCATTAAGGTAATTTTGTATTTATTAAAAGAAATAATGCTGGTCTTGGTACTTATCTGTAGTTGTTAATGTATTCAGCAAAGAAAATTAGAATTTCTATTCCCTTGTGGTATTGATAATGGAACATATTTTCCCACTAAACAGAGCTATGGCAAAGTCCTGGAGTTAGTTTGTAATCATTAAGATTCTGTTAGAAAACCCTAATTACTCCAGTGTAGAATGCTGTTTTGAAGTTAAACTATTACTTGTGTGATTTATACTTCAGCACTTTTTAATAGGGTTCCTGGGACACCAATGCCACGTGGTATCTCCACAGATAACCACATGGAGTCCATGAGAAGATGTAGGGACCACATAGTTTGCAAGGGCTGTGTTCCTAATTGTTAGGAAGAGGGGTTTGGGAATTAGGAAGCAGAGAACTGGTGGGGAAGTGGTGAAAACCAGAGCAGCTGGTACCGCTCTGAACACAGCTCCTCACAAAAAGTCATTGGCTTCAAGCCGAACCGCAAAGAACTCCTGGCTGCGCTGAAGGAGAGCACTTGCAACCTCTGGTTTGTTTTCAATGCCTTGCTGTAGGTTCCCTACAACATCATTGGGTGGCTTGAGAAGAACAAGGACCCACTTAATGAAACCGTAGTGGGCATTTTCCAGAAATCATCCAACAAACTCCTGGCAAGCTTGTTTGAAAGCTACGTTGGCGCTGACAGCGGTAAGCAGAACCAACTCACATGGGCTTTCTTTGGGTTTTGGGATGTGTGCTTGGGAATGAATTTCAGAAACTAAGCAATTCTCTCAACTGCAATTGCCTCAGTGCTAGATGAGGCAGTGACTAATTATTTAGATGTGCACAGCATCTGTAGGAGTTTGCCAGTTATAGGAAGGAGACCATTAACTCAGCTAGTTTGAATGTATAGTACCTCTGAGCAGCTGTGGCAAGGAAAGCTGTGTTGTGACCAATCCAGTGGGAGTTTGAGCATGCAAGTGTTCAGATATGCAGCCAAGTGTTGCACAAAAGATTGTGTACATAAATAACAATGAGAATGTAGCGGGTTGAATTTGCAAACCGGGCAGAAACACTAAAAAGTGTAGTGGTTTTGGTTTGGAATATGGATTACTTACTGATTTTTTTGTGCGAGATAAAAATTAAAAGAAACAAAAACAAAGCAGGCGTATCTGTGATACAAAGAAACTGTTTTATTACTAACAGAATTAAAAGAGAAAGAAAAAAAAACTAAGAAAGTTAAAACAGATTTTTCCCCTCCTCCAGCACTTTTTCCTTTTCACTCAGCTTACACAAAAGATAACGGAACATGGGATTTTAGTCAGAGTTGCAGTTTTAAAAGTTTCTTTCTTATGCTTAAAGGGAAAAAGGGTTTTCCTTTGCTTTACATGGTTCCTAAACTGCCACCAGCAGCAAAACCCGCCCAGAAAGAAACAATTTGCTGTGGTGTGGAACATCTCTTCTATGAAAAAATTTCACAGTTCATCACATGGGGTTATTAATCTTTTTTTTAAGGATAAGTTACTTTGGCCTAAACACAAAGGCTTTTTCGTCACAAGTCTTTAAAAGCCTTTTAACTGCTTCTACACAACCTGGCATGGGCACTTTNTGGAGCTCTCCTCCCCCCCCCACCTTCCCGCAGGCCGGACGGAACGAAAAAGAGGGAGTCCCGCCCCTTCCACGTGGTTTAAATAGGTAAATTGCGAGAAGCGTCATTAGTCCAAAAAACTGTCCATCAACTCAGGGTCAACCCACAACACAGAAAGAACAGCTCTTGTTCCTCATGCTGTAGTCCTCCTTGCTAGCCCCCCTGAAATAAATAAGAAATACCAAGTTTAAGAGAGAGTTTTGGAATATTTTATTGGATTAGTAGCAAGTACACACTGATGGTACTGGTACACCATTCCATATTGGCCACAGTAGAAGGCTTTGCCAATATGTCTCCCTTTTTGCTTGCTGCTGTTTTTTATTTTATGGTGCACGTTGCACTAATGTACAATGTAATAACATATATCTGAGGGCATATTTAATCTCTGTCATTTACACAGAACTCTTTTATTTGTGAGAAGACAAGTAGCAAACATCCAGAAAATTGATCTTAAGTAAATAACTGGTATTCATTACAAAGATGTAGCTCTTATATCCTGAAGTTGCAATCACTTACAGCATGTTTATTAGCAGCCTCATTTCAAGAGATGCTCTTGTCATGAATCTCGTGACACTTTCCTAGGAAGCAAGCAGGCTGAAGAGTTCGTAATGGGAATGAGAGGGAGCTGAATGTAAATAACAAACATCCTGCCACTAGCAAATCCTTGCAAGTTACTAACTACCTATTTGCCTGTGGATATTCCTGTCTGTCAGAATACTACCTTGCTTTCCTTTGGTGTCAGGAGAAAGGAACAGCCTGTCCAGATTAGCCTTTTCCAGTCTCAGCAGTGTCACCTTCTGAAGGGGGAAAGGCTGTGGATAATTGCATCAAGCACATTGCAATCTTCACTTCTCCTCTTATGTTGACTCTTGTTGGCAGGTGACAGAATGACAGACCTCCTGGGAATGATCTAATGGCCCACTGCTTAGAAAGATGCAGCAATTGCTGTACATTTTTGGGTCATGTCTGGAACTTGCGAAACTTTGTAAAGGTCTTGTCAGAAACTAGCATTCCTTGGGAGGATCTGAGTGATTTTGACTCCAAAGCTTTAAGCAAAATTCAGGCGGTGCAAAGTTACTATACCTAAAATTACAAATATTTATTTCCCTCTATTCTAGGCATATCTTACTTGCACATGTTCAGAGTCTGCATAGCAGAGAATCAGTTTCTATACAGTACAATGTGCAGTATAAGTTTTCTGTAAGCCTTTTTTCTATAAGTTTTTCTTTTTCTACATCATCTCACGCTATGGGGCTTTTAACGAACTACAAATTACTTTTGTTAAAAGTTATTTTTCTGCCTTATTCATATTTATGGGCTTTTCTGCATAACAAGCGATGCAGGATAGATCTGAAATGCAAATGCAATCCAGAAAGCTTACAGTGGTCTTTGACAAAATTCATAACTATGGACAGAGAGCTGCAAATGTGTGATGTATCACACATGATGTTCAGAATGTCTTGTGTAAAATTTGAGCAATCAGAGTCTTTTAGTCAAAGAGAGCAGCACTATTAAAATGGCCTGTTTTCCACACTCTGCCTGCACCCCTTACTGAGATACAGATTGGCTTATGCTTCTTTTTTCCCCCCTAGGTGACCAGGGTGGAGAAAAGAAACGCAAGAAAGGTGCTTCTTTCCAAACAGTGTCCTCATTGCACAAGGTTTGTTACCTCTCCACACCTGGCGGTTTGAGTTCAGACAATGCGTTGAAGAAGAATGTTAAGGATTGTAAATGGAGAAGAAAAAATGGAAATCCAGCATTGAAATTTGACTCACGGATGGGGTTATTGACCTTGGCTAAAGAAATACACTGCTATTAAAACTGCATGTCAGGGGCTGCTCCATTTCATCATCTTGGAGCAGTCAGGAGATCATTCTTTTTACTGTGTTTGAGAAAGTCTCAGAAAATGGTGCCAATAACATTTTACACTTATTTTGTGGCTTACAGCTTCATGTTTGTCTTTGGAACAGGAACTGATTACAAGTAATTTGCTAGTCCCTATCTGATTACTGCTTGTAATTGGATCCTAGGGTTAGAGCAGTCATGGAAAACAAAAGTTGTTGAATGCAGTGCCATAAAGCCTCTTGTTTGCTCAGTTATTCCCTTCTACTGGGACTGGTATGTGCTCCTGGTGGAAGCTGTCACTAGGATCATGCCTGAGGAAAAATGGGATTATTTACCATTTTTTGCCATTACTACCATTTCTATGTGTAACATTGAGGAAGGTGTAATGTATGTAAACCTCAGGTTGGGAAGGATGTAGTTATCCACTAGTTATGTCACTTTGTCTTGATTGGAGATGCTCCCCACAAAGGGAAATCACAGGAAATGCAGATCTGCATCTTACCAGAGGAGGCATAAAGAAGAAGAAGAGGCATAAAGTTGGCTGAAGGAGCACTCGGACAATAATTATAAGCCACAGACAGAAGCTCAATTTCCAGCACACAAGCAGCTTTAGTACCCAGCTCAGGTGGTTTGTTGTCCTGACTGGCGTATGAGAAATTTGCAGTTTGCTCAGTTGTGCTGATGACATTGCATTCCACCTCCCGTGGTCTCCATTTTCTACTTACTAGACAAAACACTTTCCCCAGAGCTTGGTTATCCCTGAATGGTTGGCTTCTTCTGAGCTAGCTTGCTGTCTGTCTGGGACATGTCTGATTAAGACCAATAAAGGGAAAATGTTTGGCCAGGAGACAAAATCCCAGCCTTTGTGAGGAACAGGTAGGAAAGGTGAGCTCTCCCTACTGAGTGGGGAAGTGACTAGGCAAAGATGCAGCTGGCTTTACAGAAATGCTCCACAGGATGATACTGAATCTTGCCTGCTGTTCATCTTGGGTTTTGAATTTCTGGCGTTGTAAGTAAAACACGTATCTTCTTTTCTAAAACTGATATGGACTCCTATGATAATATTAAATCATACTTTGGGTTATTTTAACACATTTCTGTCTAATAATTTTGGTAAGCTTATAGTTTTGTTAGAGAATTTTTAGAAAGATGAGCTTCTTAAATTTAAAAACCAACAAACCAAAGAAATAGTGATTGGAATTCCACTAAACTGCTAAAGCTAATTATGTTTTTAATGTGTCTGTTCTAGGAAAATTTAAATAAGCTGATGACTAACCTAAAATCTACAGCCCCTCACTTTGTACGATGCATTATCCCGAATGAATCAAAAACTCCAGGTATGAAAAAGACAACAGCCTTAAAATTTTAGAATATTTAACTCTGTCATTCTATTACTTACTTCTGAGTCACCAGATTGTACTCAAATACTGTCTGTGCTTTCTACTTTATCCAGTCGTGTTGCTCTTTCAGGAGATGACATCTCACATTTTCCAATTTCCTTGGGGAAATGAAGATGAAACCCTGTGGAGAAACTCCATTTAATTTAGCCTTGTTTTCCTCCTGCAGGCGAAATGGATGCATTCCTTGTCTTGCATCAGCTCCGCTGTAATGGTGTCCTGGAAGGCATCCGCATTTGCCGGAAGGGCTTCCCAAACAGAGTGCTTTATGCCGACTTCAAACAAAGGTAATGCAGAGCTATGATGTCTCCTGTTCCATTTGGGTTTATCTTCCTTTCAGTTTGGGTGACATGGAAGGCAGAATTCTTCTCTTCCTCGTGTCTGTGTAGATACAAAGCAGGAGATTACCCTGGATGTTCTGGTTTGGGTTTTGGGTTTTTTTAAGTTTTGGGGGAAGAGGGAAAAAAACCAAAGCAGAATCTAGGCCAATTTTACACATTGCTCATCTGTTATTAACAGGTACCGCATCCTGAATCCAGGAGCAATCCCAGAGGATAAGTTTGTGGATAGCAGAAAAGCTGCTGAAAAACTGATGGCATCTTTAGATGTTGACCACAGCCAATATCGTTTTGGACACACCAAGGTAACCAGAAGAGACCATCATTGCTTACGTAAAGAGAAAAGTAATAGATCTGGTATTTAATTTGCAGAATAGGACACTGCAATTTCTGGTAGTGGTGTTTAATGGAGACTTAATAATACAAGGAACCAGTAAAAGAGCAGCAAAGTGATAACAGGTTTTAAGCTGTGCTAGAGGAAATATAACTCTCTGGCTCAAGTTCCCACAAAGCTTTTATTAGAGCAACTCTACAAGCAGACACAGCAGCAGCTGATGCTCCATGCCCCCCTGTAAAACAATAGCTTATTTAGTATAATATAGGTACATTCAAACATAGATGGACCAAAGGATCAGCTGCAGCTTTTGAAATGAGGCCATGTGCAATTCTCACATGATCCCATTAGTGGGGATTTCTGGAAGTCAGGAGTTGTGGTTCAGCTGACCTTCTTGGAACCCTGCCACAGCTGAAAGGTATTGTGGCAATACAATAGTTCAGCCTATTCAAAACTGGGGAGAAAAAACCCAGTTTTAAAACAGCTTTGGAACTGTACAGTGAAGTCCCTGATGCAAGTAGTATTTGGCCCTCTATACTCTTCTAGTTTATAATGAGTCAATAAGAATACGATTCTGAACTATTTCAGCAAGGTCATTGTAGCTCTGATATAAATCCTTCATTGTGGTGAACTGACATCTGTGCATGTACCAGGTGTTCTTCAAGGCTGGTCTCTTGGGCCATCTAGAAGAAATGAGGGATGAGAGACTTGCAAAAATCCTAACGATGATCCAGGCAAGAGCGCGTGGCAGATTGATGCGGATTGAGTTTCAGAAGATAGTGGAGCGCAGGTATGAAGGCACCCCCTTAAATCTTAGCAGATAATAGTAATTACCATTTAATTATAAGTTGAATAGAGCCATTAATTACAGTCCCTAAGGCTATAGATAACCCTAAATTAAAAGCTTGAAGTGGATGTGTGATAAAAATAATAGCAACTGTATATTAGTTGCCTGCAGCTCTGGTAAAAATGAGATTCAGAAATTTTTTGTGTCTCCAAAAATAAAGAGATCTGGAGGAAGTTTCTTGTATCTCTTGGAAATTAGTACAGGTTCCTAATATTGCTCAGAACAAACCTATGAAACTGACTGAGAATGAAAATGAAACCCTCACTTTTTCAATTCAGGCTAAGATTTAGGGAATTTTGTTTGTTTTCTCTTAAACCAGGGACGCCCTTCTTGTGATTCAGTGGAACATCCGTGCTTTTATGGCTGTCAAGAACTGGCCTTGGATGAAGCTTTTCTTTAAGATCAAGCCTCTCCTGAAGTCTGCAGAAACTGAAAAGGAGATGGCCACTATGAAGGAAGAATTCTTGAAACTGAAGGAGGCCCTGGAAAAATCTGAAGCCCGGAGAAAGGAACTTGAGGAAAAGCAAGTCTCTTTAGTTCAGGAAAAAAATGATTTGCTTCTCCAGCTCCAAGCTGTGAGTAGATACATAGATTTATATACTTATTAGACATTCTTCGATACTCAAAGGTTTACAGACCAAGGTGTTAGTGGAATTTAATAAAAATAAGCTGTTGATCTTTTCAGTCTTTCCAAAATTCAGAGTGGATAGAAGTTCTCATGTTTTAGCATATAACCAGGTGGGCTAACAATGCAAATCTTAACAGGTTCTGTTCAAGCCAACGTCTATGGCAGTAACACATGCAAGTAATCTCATATGTGATTAGTCATGCTCACCACTATCTCATCCTGCTCTGTTAATTACTTGTCTTCTGAAATCAAGAGTAGGAAATTTTCCTTACACTGCTGTGTTGGATCAGGCTCCCTCACCACTTAAAGGATAGGGGACAAGTGAGGGAGAAAAAATGTCAAGTAAGGGAGAAAAAAGGTCAGGCAGTCATTGCTGTCCTCTTCCTTGTGCCACACCAGGAACAAGACACTCTGGCAGATGCTGAGGAACGATGTGACTTGTTGATTAAATCCAAGATTCAGCTGGAAGCCAAAGTCAAAGAACTGACAGAGAGGGTTGAGGACGAGGAAGAGATGAATTCTGAGCTGACTTCTAAGAAGAGAAAATTGGAAGATGAGTGCTCTGAGCTCAAGAAGGATATTGATGATCTTGAAATAACACTTGCAAAAGTAGAGAAAGAGAAGCATGCTACTGAAAACAAGGTACATTCAGAACTTCACCACATATTCAAAAGAGGCTGGGCATGGATTGCCTTTACAACAAGTGCTACAGGTCTTCTGATGGTTTTGCACTGTTTATTACACGGGCCACACTGAAGGGTCAGTAATTTGACCTTATGAGGTAAAAATTGTTAACTCTGAGCCTAAATTTCCCTTTTTTTGAAGTGAGTCCTACTGCACTTCAGCTGAAGAACTATACCTATTTGGGGAATTTATAAGTAAACAATTTTCTGCTGTAACCATTAATTCCTCCAGCTCTCCTCCTTAAAATCTGTAAATGTAAAAAGCTCGTCTCTTACTTCTCCCAAAGAGAATCAGAGGCTGGAGTCCATGACAATGGGAGTGACTCTGAAAAGAATTTAGTATGTTTGAAATAATGTACTACACCCACACCAAAAACTGGCAGACATTAACTCCCTTGATGGCAATTTCACTCAAAAAGCCACGAGGTGCTGGGAGGGGATAAGTCCCTTTCTGTTGTTTTTCTGATTACAAGTTCAGACCAGTCATTTGAGCCTTGTTACGATAATCCCTTCCTTCAAAGTCTTACAAATACATCTTCCTTTCTCACACAGGTCAAAAATCTGACGGAAGAAATGGCAACACTTGATGAGAATATCAGCAAACTTACCAAGGAGAAAAAGTCCTTGCAGGAATCTCATCAGCAAGTTCTAGATGACCTACAAGCAGAAGAGGACAAGGTCAACACACTGAGCAAAGCTAAAGTGAAACTGGAACAGCAAGTGGATGATGTAAGCTGGCTCTGCCTTTATGTTTCACGAGGCTCGTTTTACCACCACTTACAGTGCACCTTTCATGAGACTGAAAGGTTGCAAAGCTTTGAAATGTGTTCCTGTCCTTTTAGAAATGTAGTCCTTGTACAGTCTGTAAAAGGTATAATTACAGGAACACTAGAAAAATTGATCTGTGTTCAGCCTTTCAAAGGATTGCAATAACAAGGGAAAATCCTCCCAACTTGCACTTGCAGTGTAAGTGGCATGAAGTCAAACAGAACTTTGCTGCCAAGAGAACTGTAATGCTTGCACAAATCAAAGCATGGACTAACCCTTTTGTTCTATTTCTTTAGCCCATATGCCCACTGGCTGCTAGAAAACAAAAAAATGTAAACTAGGATGCTTGTCCTGAAGTGCTTCTGCTTCACAGCTCACTAGGACTCAGCACAGAACTAGGCACAACCTACATCTGACTGTTGTAAACCATCTGTGTTCAATATATTTGTTGTGTGGCTTTGCTCCTAAAGCTTGAGGGATCACTTGAACAAGAGAAGAAAGTGAGGATGGATCTAGAAAGGGCAAAACGCAAACTGGAAGGGGATTTGAAGCTGACCCAAGAGAGTGTTATGGACTTGGAGAATGATAAGCTGCAGATGGAAGAAAAGTTGAAAAAGTAAGAAGTTGATTCTGTTGTACCAAATAAAGCAGCGCAGTTACAGTGTCATTTAAGAGCCTTCAAGTGTGTCATCCTGCTCTGATGATGCCGGAAAGAAAATTCCATTATGAAAATGTGTAGCCAAGAAGGGAGGGAAATTTACTCTTGTGTACACGATACCTGAAACATTAGAATTCATTAAATTTTCCTACATTAAAAAAAAAGTAACCCAGAAATTTACTAATATTTTTTATTGCTTAGAGGAGAGAGCTGGAAGCTTTCCTGAAGAAGGAACTCTCTAAAGTTGTTCATCCTAACTAGCTATCATAGTATTGTTGGGAGACCTGACTCTGTTAAATATGTTTTTCCATTGAGTCTGAAAATAGCATTATTTTTCTATGAGACAAAGAACCAGAAATATAGCTGCACAAATGCATGCAGAGGCTTGACTTGGAAACTGCTGCTCAGAGGAAAATGTGTTTTCATGCAAATTGCAATACATGAGAATTGTTTTCATTTTTGGATACATTAGAAGTTTTATTGAACAACTCTTTAAAAATTTGCAAAATCCTAACTTGAAGCTTCAAGGCAAATTGTCACAGTAGGATTTTCCTTTCTGTGCCAGGAAAGAATTTGAAATGAGCCAGCTGAATTCCAAGATAGAAGATGAACAAGCTATAGTGATGCAGCTGCAGAAGAAGATCAAGGAGCTCCAGGTCAGCTTGCTTTTTTATTGTGTATCTTAGGATGAGTTTCTCTTTGTGCCTCACAGAAAGACCTTGCAGAAACTTTTTATGGCTAGGTGCAGCTCCTGTTTGAGACACAAAGTGGTACATCTCCATAGCTTCCCAGACAGATTCCTTTCTCCCTCAGGATGCTCTCTCTATAGTGTTTCCTCCCAGCAGCAGGACATATGACCACAGAGTGGTAGTGGTTTCAAGCAAGGCAGAAAGATTCTGGTGTTTTGTTTTAAGCAAATAATATTGTTCCAAACCGTGGAGGTGAGGGTAGTTGCTGTAGAGGAGATCAGCAGTGATAAGCATGGATTTGAAATTTAGAGAAAAGGTTAAAACACGCAGGAAATTTTCAACAGAAATTAAAAGGCCAAGGAAATTCAGCACAGTCCAAACAAAATGTCTGGACCCAAAAATAACAGCTCCACTTTTTTTTGTTAATAAAGAATATTTGTATAACTTGAATGTAAAGTGCAAAATAATCTTGGTGAAAATAATCTTTTAATAAAAAAGACTGCTCCCAATAAATATTCGTTATCCATGCAGTTCTACACACTGCTCTATTGAAACCCTGTCTTAACACTCCTAGAGAGAAATTACTTCAGTCACTGAGCTCTTAAAATGAGAATTTGTTGCTGTTGCTCCTGCTAGCTGTACTTCAGGTGAATGTCACATACATTAACATAAGGTCAGTGCACTGGACCTATATGTCTTGAACTTGAGCTTGCAGAGCAAACTACTGCAAGCAAGATATGTCCTCTACATCATCATTACTGTAGCTCAGGATCTGATTTACTGGCACAAATGGGAAAGTCCTTTAACTGCCAGCAAGGTAAAATGTGGGCTGGCAGAGGGTTTAACAGTTTGCAAGGTGCCTCATGGTCTTCTGATGGGAATCATCATGAAACTGACCCAAAAGTGTTCATGTCTCTCTGGCAGGCTCGTATAGAAGAACTAGAAGAGGAGTTGGAAGCAGAAAGAGCTGCTCGAGCCAAGGTGGAAAAGCAGAGATCAGATTTGGCCCGAGAGCTGGAGGAGTTGAGTGAGCGGCTTGAGGAGGCTGGGGGAGCCACAGCTGCCCAGCTGGAGATGAACAAGAAGCGTGAGGCGGAGTTCCTGAAGCTGCGACGCGACCTGGAGGAGGCCACACTGCACTACGAGGCCACGGCTGCCACGCTGAGGAAGAAGCATGCGGACAGTGTGGCCGAGATGGGGGAGCAGCTGGACAACCTGCAGAGGGTCAAGCAGAAACTGGAGAAGGAGAAAAGTGAGCTGAAGATGGAAGTGGATGATCTGTCATCCAACATGGAGCAGATGGTCAAGGGAAAAGTAAGAGTCCTGAGGCTTCCCAAAGCCCCCAAAAGTCATGTGTAGCTAAGGCTGGTCTGAAGGTTTCCCAGGACACCTGGTATGGCTGAAGTGTTTTAGAAGGTGGTGTCTTGCACCATGTCTCCCTTACCCAGCTGGTGGTACAACCCTTCTCCCCTGGAGATGGGACAGCAATTAAGATGGCCCGTCTGAAACACACAGTGCATCCTCAGTTGCAGGTATATTGTTTATCCGTGTATCTCAGGGCACAAAAACATGTCAGGTAACTTGGGCTCCTCCAGGCTGGTGACAACTGGAGCGATGCCATCCAAGGCAGGATATCTCTCACCCTAAGCAGAGTCCTTTCAGATGCTGCCCTTGGTCCACAGTTTTGATCCATGTTAGCACGGAGTGCAAAGCAAAGGCTTGCATGATCACACTGTGTATTTCCACTTCCTACAGCTGAATTGTGGATTTTGTTTCCTGAGTAGATAATCTCAGTAGCTTTCAGAGCACTCTAAATAGATTTCTTTCAGTGCAAGTGAGGAAAAGAAATGTCAGTATTCTCAGAGTTAGAAAGCTGTCATCAAACCCAATTTATGGTAAATGGCAATTAAAGCAGAATCAGTAGAGCAATTTTCATTGGAGGTGATTTTCCCATCTAGCAATTATGAGACGGCTATGCCTGAACTTCATAGGTATGTGACTGCTGCTGAAGTTCTTGAAGAGTCTTTTTACACTGGTGCTTACATGCAGAACACAATTCAGGGAAAAAAAATGGGAAAGGTTGTCTAATGGGGAGTCCCATGGCCTGGGATCATAGACATGGGGCGGCTCTTCTCTGCTCTACTGCTGTGATGTTTGTGTCTTTGCTATCCGACATTCCTCTGAAAGACAAACACACAGACCAAAGGATACATCTTGAAGGCTGCTGCTTCCAAATGTCTGCCTGGAGGCTACAACTTTCTTTGTCTTTTGTCCCGATTCCCATTAGGCCAATGCAGAGAAGCTTTGTCGCACTTATGAAGACCATCTGAATGAGACAAAAACAAAACTGGAGGAAATGACCCGCCTCATGAACGACCTCACTACTCAGAAGACAAAACTCCAGAGTGAGAATGGTATGTGCGTGTTCAGCCCAGATAGACTTTTTCCCAGGAATTTATCAGGGGCACCTCTGCAACAGTGAGATGTGTTCTGCAATGGCACCTGCTGTGAAGGTGGCAGGGTTGGGATTGCTGAATGGAGCTGTAGCTTTGTGTCTTTTGACATTTCTATCTTCAGAATTCTTATAACCTTAGTGGGGAAACCATGCCTTGGACTGGCTTTTGAAACAAACCTATACCCACATTTATCACCATACAGTGATACTGTCTCATGAGCCAAAATGGATGTGCCAGCTCAGAACGCAGGATGTGCCAGGCTGCCTAGGTACCTATTGCTTCAGGAACAAGGATATGTGCATCTAGAAATGCTAGAGGGAAAAAGGAGTTGGGCCTGTGTGAATCCCATCTTCCTCAGCCTGACCTTGGGCATTGATAGAAGATGTTCACATCTGACCAAAAATACCACATATCCTCTAACTTCTTGCTACCTTTCTGGCCAGAGCAATATTATTTAATTTCTACACCCTCATCAGATATCACAGTTCTGTGTATTTTCAAAGACATTTTTCGTTTCCTGTGTGTTGTAATGTCTGTGTTTCCCATAAGACTGTGCTTGTCACTCCCCAGCAACACATTTCCTGTGCCCAATGAAGTTTTACTTATATATTCATCCTGTATGCTGGTGAGGTTCTCAGGGTGCTTTGCAGCCCTCTGAAAAGAAGTTTGTGGAAAAACAATATAAAATAGTGAAAAAAAGTAAAACCAGCTACAACTGACCATAAAAGTAAGCATCAGTCTAGTCTGATCCACAAACTTAAGTAAAATTAATGAATCAAGCTATTGGCAGTACAGAAAAAAACCCAACCAACCAAACAAAAAGACTCAAGTCACAAAATCCACCCAAAAAAGGAAAAAAAAAGAAAAGAAAATCTAAGAAAAACTATCCTGGTGAAATGTCCAATGGTTACAGCCTTGGAAGAAGCTTCTCAACAGGTCAACCACAATCACTGTGAGCTCTTTTCTTCAGCAGAATTGGACAGGTGGGACTATGATTTTTGACTGTGACTTTGTCATTTCATCATCTTGCTCTTTTTTTTTTTTTTAATTTGTCAAATCTTGTGGCAGGTGAGTTTACTAGACAACTCGAAGAGAAGGAGTCACTGATAAGTCAGCTGTCCCGGGGAAAAACATCCTTTACACAACAGATTGAAGAACTTAAGAGACAGCTAGAAGAGGAAACCAAGGTAATGCTTTAACTGTGTTCCAGTCCTTGAAATAGAATGGCAGAAAATGTTCATGTTCAGTTGTAGCCTGGGTAAAGGCTGAAATGAGATGTAGGAGTGACAATGATTCCTACTAATTGTGCTGATATAATTCCTGCCCCTGACTGAGACAAGTTACAAGAGAAGAGTTTGGGAAAATCATCAGCATACATAAATGCTAAATAAAACTTGCCCAGTAGGATAGCAAAAATCTCAGATCTTACATCTTAAAAGTTTGGGTGTTTCTCCAATGTTGTTAAATTATCCTCAGTCTTGATAACTTCCTCCTCATGTCACCAGTTAGGGATGACTTCAAACACTTCTTGCCTCACTTAACCTGCACTGTCAAAGCCAGAGGCAAGAAGGAAAAAAAGTTTAAGCCTCCATTTGAATTTCTAGGGGCTGTTTGTTTTGGTTTTGCTGTAGGTAACCTTGCAATGTTGTGACCTTTCTATCCCTGCAGTCCAAAAATGCCTTGGCTCATGCCCTGCAAGCAGCCAGGCATGACTGTGATCTCTTGCGGGAGCAGTATGAGGAGGAGCAGGAAGCCAAGGCAGAGCTGCAGAGGGCTCTCTCCAAGGGAAATGCAGAAGTGGCACAGTGGAGAACCAAGTATGAGACTGATGCCATTCAGAGAACTGAGGAGCTGGAAGATGCCAAGTGAGTCATGTGGGCTTCAGCCCTTGACTGGCAGGACTGTGCTCACAGGGTCTTTTTGTGTGCTAAGGAAATAGGGCAGCCTGGCTGGAAAGTCCCTCTGACTCAATGCTGTCATTTGGGGCCTTCCTTCTTCTGTTCTTCATATTGCTTGGGCAGGTCAGTGTTTCTGCTGAGTGCTTGTCTGTGCAGTAGTGGCTGTGGATACTGGGGTTTATTTGAGAACTAACAAAATTACACAGCCCTGCTTAGTTATCTCACACTCACTCACTTTGCCCTGGCCCACTACCTATGTTTCCCTGGTCTTGACTTCCCTTTCCCGCTGGGAGATGATAGCTGCCCTGGGAAAGCAGGGCAGATATTCATGTTGGCTCACACTGTTCAGCTGCTCCCAGTTACCAGGCTTGGTTTGCTGGGTAAAGTCTCTGAACATCTCCGACTTCTGCCTCTGCACATCTCCAATCTGCAAGATCTTACCCCACTTTCAGTGTATTTTCTTCCTCTAGTATCTCCACAATCCTCTTTCTAGGCCATCCTTTCTTTCCAGCACCTCTTCTTGCCAGAACTCCCTGTTTTCCCAATCTAAATAGTCTATGAACAGAAGCCCAGGGCACAACCAGCCTCCTAACTGGTGGTTGTCTCATATCTCTTAATTGGAGGAAAATGACACTGTCATTTAGAGCAGGTCTTATGAAATATTTACAACCAGCCCATACTGGTTACAGCTAGTAAGTAGCTAGCTGGTGCCTGAGAGTTCAAAAGTTCAATTTCAAATATTCACAGACATGCATAAAATGATCTGCCACATACCAGTATTCATAATTTAAGCTGGTTTTTTCCGTCATAGTCCCTTCTCTCTAGAGGCTCAATTTCCCTCTCCATTCCTCTTCCCCTTGCCCCATCCTCACCCTCACCCCCTCCCTGTTTTCCCTTTCAGAACTGATTTATTGAATCATTGTGTTGGTGTCAGTTTTTCCAGATAACATGGCAGCAGTGACACTTGGTCATTTCACTGTGTTTTCCCACCTGACAGGAAAAAGCTGGCTGCCCGCCTGCAGGAAGCTGAGGAAGCAATTGAGGCAGCCAATGCCAAGTGCTCTTCTCTGGAAAAGACAAAGCACAGGCTGCAGAATGAGCTGGAGGACATGATGATTGACCTGGAGAAGGCCAACTCAGCAGCTGCCTCACTGGACAAGAAGCAGCGCGGGTTTGACAAGATCATCAGTGACTGGAAGCAGAAGTACGAGGAGTCACAGGCTGAGCTGGAGGCTTCCCAGAAGGAGGCCCGTGGCCTCAGCACTGAGCTCTTCAAGCTGAAAAATGCCTATGAGGAGACACTGGACCACCTGGAGACTTTGAAAAGGGAAAACAAGAACCTCCAAGGTAGGCTTCATTCAGGTCCTGCTGCCAGTGCAAGAGCCACATCAGCAGATGGCTGGAGGGATGCAGGTGCCCTGCAGCAGCTGTGGGGAAAGGTGTTTCTCTCATCCTGAGATGAACTTTCCAATGTCATTTGAGACACTGATGCTGCCAATGAATGTTTTGAATAAAGAGATTGGTATGGCCAGAGCAGAGAAGGCTTCCCTTTGGCCCCCTGTCAATGAAACTCACTGGCAGAGGAAGCAGTCTCAGGGGAGGAACAAGAAAGATGACAGAGGTGCAGTGGATGAAGCCTAAACAGCAGAGCACAGTGTTCCTAGCCTGCAGATCACAGACAAAAACTAAATCACTATAGCCACTTCAAAAAGCACTCACAAGAAAAGCTGTGCCTTCAAGTTGTTCAGGTAAAAATTCTTGCTGTAAGTGAAAGTGAAGCAGGGCTCTTGTACAGACAAGCCCTTGAGGCAACAGGTTGAGGCATAGGTCCTCTATTCACGCTCCATGAATTGCAGGATGTTCCAAACACTGTCTTTGCTAAATCCATCCATCCTCTTTTGTTTCAGAGGAGATTTCTGATCTGACCAATCAGATTAGTGAAGGAAACAAGAGCCTCCATGAAATTGAAAAAATCAAGAAGCAGGTTGAGCAAGAGAAGTCGGAAGTTCAGCTGGCTCTGGAAGAAGCAGAGGTAAGGAAAGAAAGCTCAAGGGAAAAGGAAGAGAGTGTCTTTATGAGGATTTTCCATCCTGTTCATCTTCTCAGGAAAACAACCAATGTGTTGATTTTTAGCATTTGCAGCCTCTCTGCACCCAGCTCGCCCAGCCTTGCTAGCCAGTGTCTTCAAGAGTGACTAGTGACTTTTGGAGATGTCAGCCCTGTGATCATCAGTGGAGGCCTTTTGCAAGGAGGTGCCTTGTAGCTTTTGGGTTTTTGTTAGAATCATGGAATCACTAAGGTTGGAAGAGACCTCTAAGATCATCCAGTCCAGCCATCCACCCCGCACGGCTCCTATAACCCCTAAACCACTAAACCACTTAACCATGTTGCCCAGTGCCATATCCAGTTGTTCCTTGGATACCTTAAGGTATGGGGACTGTACCACCTCCCTGGACAGCCTATTCCAATGCCTGAACAGTCAATTTTAATTTTTGTTTTTTAATATCTAATCTGCATCTCCCCTGTCTCAGCTTTATGCCATTTCCTCTGGTCCTCTTGATGCAGGCAGAAGAGACTGACCCCCACCTCACTACAACCTCCTTTCAGGGAGTTGTTGAGAGTGAAGCAGTGCCCCCTGAGCGTTCTCTTCTTGTGACTAAACAAACCCAGCTCCCTCAGCTGTTCCTCATAAGACACATTTTCTAGACTCTTCACTGGCCTTGCTGCCCCTCTCTGGTTGGTTGGTTGGTTGGTTTGGTGTTTGGGGGTTTTTTCACTTTCAGGAAGCTCAGAAATCTTATGTCCACTGCCTCAAAATTCAGTCCTTGCTCACTTTGATGTAGAACATTTCAGTCTTCAGAAAATAGAAATGCTGAAAATTATGGTCTTACACTCTTTTATCAGATATTTCTACTGTCTAGTTTCCAACAACAAATTCACCATTTCCTGCTTATGAGAATAAGAAAACAAACCTCCTGATGACTTTCTCTTTTATAAGGTCTCAGATATTGAGTTGTTTACTGCAGCCTGCTTTTAAAAAATGCAGTAGTCTCAGAAGACAAATGAAAACAGTCCGGTAGGAATTTGGTAAACACATTTGGCCTCACTGCATTCATTTCTACAGTGCCAAGTATGCACATACCCGAGAGGTTTGCCTCATCCCAGTTTCCAAAAACAAACCAATACGGAACGATCCAACTGGAAATCCTTGTTATTCACTTAAAGGGCTCAGCAGACAGATTTTCTTGGAAGTGAGTGCATTACAAGGCTAAGAAGGGGTGTACATGGTGCTGGCAGAAGCATCATAGCACACAGCAAGGGATTTTTAGTGAAGGCTGCATTTCTTTTGAATTGCTCCTAAATAATATCTGCTAAACCAATGATCACCCAGTGACAGGAATCTGCTAATAACTTTAATGCCATGCAATTTCTTTTGTCTGTTATAGGATGCTTTATACACTGCAGGGATTTCACAGCCAGACAAACAGGTGTCATGACCAGAGCAGAGGAAAGAGTATGTCTTCCTTCCACAGCTCTGAGATGTGGAGAATGATTATGTACTCTGTCAAAAAACTTCCCTTGCTAGGAAGAATACATCAGTTCTTGAGGGATCTGAGTGCCATGGTTTACTTTCCTGGACTGTGTGGAGTGGCTTTCTAAAACTCAGTGGTATTGTGAACTAACAAAAGTAAAGTGATGATGTATCTTACTTTAAACGTGAAAGAAATGGGTTAATGCAGATTTTCTCCCTTTCTTGTGATTTTGGGCCTCTGGCAGTCACTGCTGATGACAAAGAACTTCCACGCGCTGTTCCTGTTAATATGTCATGGCTTTTTGTCATGATACGTGTATTTGACTGACCTGCTGCGTGTTGGCTGGAGATCAGCAGGGATTTCGTACAGCTTTGTTTTCACAACCCTCATTCTGTTTCCTCATTCTCTCAAGGGAAGCATAGCTAAGCTTGTGCAGTTCCACCATTCAGAGAGCACTTCCAAAAATATGATGTTCAGTTCTGTGCTTTCGTTCCTGTTCAGTGAGAGCAGCAAGGAGACAGAACTACGCTGAGCCTGGCTTATGCAAGACCTGAAAGTCAGAGGCCTTGTTATTTCTTTATGGGCTGTTGACTGCTTAGTTCTTCACTTCCATATAGGAGAGAAATGTGTGAGTGAAGACGGAACAAGTCACCCCTGTTTCACAAACTTGTCTTCATGTTAATTGGAAAGAACGGACAGAGAATTTTTGCATTTTTCATACAGAGCTGATGTCTGTTATTTCTTTCCTTGAAGTCATCTTGCATAATAAGATTATGTAATTGGGAGGTTTCTAGCACTCTGTGATTTGGAGAGATTTTTGTGAGCAGGGGGGATGGATGTGTGGACCCCTTCACTCTCCCAACAACAATCTTGTTTTAGCTTATCCCTGTCCCTTACAAGCCTGTGAATTTCTGGAGGGTGTCTGTACAGAGGTGTGGAGCAGGGAACATCTGTCGATGTCAAAACCATGCAGGGAAGGCTGAAGGTGTTGGTGTGTTTTTTGGGTGTTTTTTGTGAGCTGTGAACTGTTTGACAATTTGTCCTCTGAGGAGCTTGCTGCTCGGTTTTCCAGCTGTCAGGTTGCATTAGAAGGCAAATAAATGCGTTGTTTTGCTATGTAAGCTACTCATGCCCTTGCCTAGAGAGAGAGATGGAAGGAGGAGACAGGAAGAGAAGAGTGAAGAGATCATGTTTGTGCTGCTGTTTGTGATTTGGAAAATAAAAAAATCAATTCCTGGTTTGCAAGCTCTCGGTGTTTTCTATTTCAGGGAGCTTTGGAGCATGAAGAAAGTAAGACCCTTCGTTTTCAGCTTGAACTTTCTCAGGTTAAAGCGGAGTTTGAAAGGAAACTGACAGAAAAAGAGGAAGAAATGGAAAATATAAGGTACTGTGCAGGAAGCAGCATGTTTCTTAGGGGAAAAGTCTGAAAAGACTGGAACTATTCTCAAGATCCAAGCCAATTACATGCACCACAGGTAGTTAAGCCAGCACAGGCAGACACTGTCCGTACCAGAAACCAAGACAGTTCTGACTGTTTGCCAAAGGGTAGCCCTACCACATTTCCCTTGCTCAGTTCAAATAATCCTGTCAGATCAGTCTCTGAAAGCATACAATTAAACCCATCATGCATAACACACTGCAGTTGTAACAAAACTGGCTGGCACAATCAATTCACAGCAGACCAGGGGCCAGTAACTCTATATGTTGACAGTATGGAGGCAACTAGGTCTAGCAAGCTGCCATCTCCTAATTCTGTGTGGGACAGCTGCCTCCCAAGGGGATCCCAGGCAAAATCAGCAGTACTTGCCTCAATGGTGCTCAAACCTGTGTTACCTGAAAGCATTTAGTTAATTTATGCAATTACAGCTACACTGAGCGTGGGAGGATGTGAGGAGCTTGCTGTTATGTGTGCACCACTTGGGCAAGCAGTGAGAATTGCAGACGTGCAGAAAGTGTGAATGGAACAGGAGAGGAACTTGCATGTAAGAGGCATAAATAGGAAAAAATGGAAAGCAGTTAGGCGAGAGGAGGATGATGTCTTTTGTCTCTCCCCTCCCAGGCTGCAGAAATGCAAGTCTGAAGAGTTATACCCTTAACAGGATATGCTAACCTATGTGTCTGTGCAGTTATTCGGAAAACTTTGAATTAGTTGGTGATGTAATGTTATTAATTCAAGAATCATGTCACTGTTTGTTGATGGGCTAAAGAGTAGGGAAGCGGAAGTCCAAGTCTCACTCTGGCCAGCATACCTACAGGGTTTGATATGTTAATTGTTTCAAAACCAAGAATATTTTGGCCTTTCACCTTCTGATGTCCTGCAGATGTCTGGATTAAAGAGATCTCGAGCCAAGCTGTGCTAATCAGTGCTTTCTGCTTCACCTTGATTATGAATGTTCAGTTGACATTCTGTGTTGTTTTCTAGGAGTCTAGGGCACAGTTCAGTATCTTGTTGAAGCAATAAAGCCCTCTGTTGTTGACTTGATGATTTCCCAGAACTCCTACACTTTCAGCAAAACTTGGCCAGCAGGAAAATAAATGTTTCCACGTGTGTCATAATCTGTGCTTAGAGTTACCTTCTGGTTGTAAGAGAGCAAAACTTTTGTGGTAGGACTTCTCTGTTACAGAATCAAGAAAATTAAGCTGTTTGTATCTGTTTTGTCTTTAAACTGACATTAAGCTGCCTTTCCCAGGGGGACCAGACTGTCAGCTTGGTGGGTTTAATCTCTTCTAAATTTAGATGTCCATAACACAGATTTCTATTAATGAATCATTCCCCTTATAATTAGCATAAAAAAAGTTTTTTCAACATCTGTTTTAAGACACAATAAATCGTAGCTTGTACATGCCATTTACTATAAAGAGCACCTACAGTAATTAGCTTAGAACGTAGCAGCCTACCTTCAGTTTGATTAATCCCCTCCACTAATGCCTTCAGCAAAAGGCTGAGACATAAAACACCCCAGGAACTTACTCAGTAAATATCTTAGTAAGTGACTGTTAGGCTGGAAGTGCTTCTTGTTAGGTTCAAATCCATACTTGCTTGTGTTTACAAGAGCTCTGAGAGCACTCTTTGCTCCAGTACTGCCAAAGGAAACACAGAAGAAGGATGCCAGAAGTGCTTACAGATCAGCAGTTAGCTGAGGGTGCGAAGCACACCAGCCAGTTAGACAGCAGTGAGGCACTGGAAACTATGTATGCCACGTATGTGCGCTACCTGTGTCAGTCAGAAATACACTATTTCTGGAAGGGAGACACCTTCAGAAAGTAAAGTACTGCTGCAAGTACTTCTGTGTCCCTGCACAGAGAGGAAAATCACTCATCCTTCATGTCCTTTTCAGGAGAAACCAGCAACGTGCCATAGATTCACTGCAGTCCACCCTGGATTCTGAAGCCCGCAGCAGAAACGAGGCCATCCGGCTCAAGAAGAAGATGGAAGGGGACCTCAATGAGATGGAAATCCAGCTCAGCCACGCTAACAGGCACGCTGCAGAAGCAACCAAGTCAGCACGTGTCTTGCAGACACAAATAAAGGTACTGGTGGCCCCCCAAGCACCCAGAGGTATCCACAGGCTGGGTTTCATTATCACAGACCAAGCCAGCAGTGGTGATGATAATTAAGAGGGAAGGTACTGCCAACAATGTAAAGGGAAAGCCTTGGTGATCACGTCTAGCATAAGAGAATTTTGAAATGTGGATTCCTTCTCAGACTTGCATACAAGCTGGATGAGATCCAGTCATAAAACCTTGCTGGCTGCAGCCTCTTTCTGGGGCAGAAAGCTACAGCATGAGGAACTGAAAACCTGTGATTTTCTTGTGAGCTTGCAAGGCTTTTAAAAGAAGTAGAGAACAAGTTGGTTGTCTGAAATGTAGGGAGCGTGTTTAGATTCAGCTTTGTTGTTTGTGTCAACATTTGTAATAACTTAAAAAAAGAAAAGCATTTTTTGCCAGGGCAGCTCTTCTGTTGTCTCCTCTCCCAGAACCACCAGGTCTGAGAGATTTGAGCACACAGATTTTTTTCCTCCATTCCACCACATACCACAAAAGCTGTTCAGCTTACAGTTTGGAAATAGAATACAAATATAATAAATAAAAAAAGCACTGAAATTCTTCAGGTTGGTCCCAGGTAGCCGCTGCAATCTGGGTTTCTCTGATATAAGCACAGAGGCTTGAAATTGAGTTGTATTGCTTTGTTTTAGGAGCTTCAGGTGCAGCTGGATGACTCAGGACACGTGAATGAAGATCTGAAGGAGCAGCTGGCAGTCTCTGACAGGAGGAACAATCTTCTCCAGTCGGAGCTGGATGAGCTGAGGGCTTTGCTGGACCAGACTGAACGGGCAAGGAAGCTGGCAGAGCATGAACTGCTGGAAGCCACTGAGCGTGTGAACCTGCTTCACACCCAGGTTGGCTTTTTCTGTGCCCTCCCCCTCACTAGTTAAACTGAGCCCTCTCTGTTGAGCACTGACACTCTTTGTCCATGGCTATCACAAGTCAGACATACCCTGCCATGCTTCCCAAGGGAAAATAGGGGAGAGGAGTTAAGTCACTCTGCAGATGTCCCACTTGACTCACTTCAAGTTAGCTGGAATTCATGATTCATCCAACTGCTTTCAACAGCTTCCAGAAAAAACACTGGTGGAAAATAAAAGGAGTAAATTTGAGTTTTTCATTCTTCCTTGCTGTAAAACCAGTTTCCTGCTTTAGTTAAGCCATGCCCTGGACAGAGAACAACACAAGCACTGCTTTTGTACAGGATACTGATGTTACTCAGCAGTGAAAACCCCAGGGCTGAGCTCTCACAATAGGGAGATAACACAGGGCAGGAAACCACAGAAAACCACCCGCAGCAAAGTGCTCTCCGTGCCTGCAGGTGTCCACTGAGATCAGCCTTTGGGCATTGTCCAGGTGGCACTGCCATTTCTAGGGTGTCATGGAGGGGCATGTCCTGACTTGACAGCATTTTTACCACAAACCCAAAGCTTCTCTTCACCAAATAATAATCACAAAGAAAATAAAATGTGCTACAGACTGGTGTTATTTTGCAGTGTTTTCTCCAGCCCATTGGTGATATTGTTTTAATCACCTCACTGGCTGATTAAGGATCATTAATGTACCAAAATGAACAGCCTTATTCACTCTTCTATTTCAGCCTATTTCTCATTATTTTATCTGAATCAAAAGATGAGTATTTACAGCTTTGACAGTATTTTTAATATTTCTTCAGTCTGAACCTACCTATGCTAATCAAGCCAGCCCTTACCACATACCTAGGTCTCTGTTTCCAAATATTGCTCTGAGTAATCCAGAAGTTGCAAAAATCAGGAAGCCTCAGTGTGCTATGGTATTTAGAGGAGTTGTTTCTAATCATTGCTTTTCTTCCTTTTCCACTGTTCATTTGGGGAAAACTTAATAAAAGAACACAAGCCTGATCAATCAAAAGAAGAAGCTGGAGGGTGACATTTCCCAGATGCAGAATGAAGTGGAAGAATCACTCCAGGAGTGCCGGAATGCAGAAGAAAAAGCCAAGAAAGCAATCACAGATGTAAGTAGGCTGGTTCTTTGCTCACTTCTTTTCGTACCACAGCGTCTAAGGACATTCAAGAATGTATTTCCCAGGTCACCATTTCTGTGCCTGTTTTAGAGCTCATACACCCAAAGCCCTCCACAGTTATCTCAAGGTGACTAATGAAACTACAAAATAAAGCAGGCTAGAGGTAAAAAGAGAGGGCAGATTTTTTTCTGATATTTAGGCTTTGGGTTTGGTCATTTTCTTAGGGTTTTGTTTCCACAAGGATGCAGTTTCCAATGATCTTCAAAGTCTCAGATCATGTCACCGTTTAATCAAGTAAATCATTCACCCAAATAGATTAAACCAGTACAGACCGAACCAGTGGTCTCCTGGTGTACATAGAATCCAGGTGACAAACAAAATTACTGAATTGGAAAAACATGAGGCCTAAGATCCCAGAGAGGTGGAGCGTTTTCCTCTTCTAGGGAGGGCAGGTATTTGGGCAGGTATGGTTTTATTTCACACAGACCTGGAGAAATCCACATCTTCATTGTTCAGTTGATAATTCATATCATACCAACAAACAAAACGAAAGCTAAACTGGAGATTTCTGTGTGTTATATATCTGGAGTGCCAGACAAAGCTATTCCCATACCCTGCTTCTTGGCTGACAGCACTATTACTGCCTGCCAGAGAGAAGATGCTGATTCTCCTTGATGCAGCTCCATCCTGGATTACTATGAATGCTGTCTTTTGCTGACTGGTCAGTGACAGGTACCAAATCTGCAAATGGCTCTTGGTGGCAGGCACAAACATCAAAGCAGGAATGAGCTAATCTGGCATCCTTTCACCCATCTTACAGAAAGAGCAGGGACTATGTAAGATGTTGATACTGAACTCTCTATCCCACCACAGACTGCAGAAGTTGCTCTGCTCTTGCAGCCACTCAGGCAGCTCTCACCTGTGGCTGTGCAGGGAAATTTGTCTGCCAGTTGTCTTAAGATACTACCTTTCAAGAGCTCCAAACACCAAGATTAGATTTCGAATAATTTCTGTGTCAAATATCTGTAGTGAATGTCACAGGCTTACTTGGAGGCACTGGAAATGAGTACCCTAGTGGTATAGCACAGGTATAAAGAAAACAAGAAAAAGGGAGAGGTGGAATCTTAAATAAAAACATTAGAACAGAGATATGAAAAAAGTCCTCCAAGGTTTTTCTGTCCTTTCATTTTCTCTGTCCAGGCAAGATGTGCACACAGAAGGTGTTCTGTAGAGCTTTGGCTACAGTGAATGATCCAAATAATGGATAGTTCGGGACTAATCTTCCACTGTTTATTCTGAAACACAATCCAGTAGCATAAGGGATTTCCTGTAAAATGTGGTTGTTTTTCAGGCAGCAATGATGGCTGAGGAGCTCAAAAAGGAGCAGGATACTAGTGCTCATTTAGAGAGAATGAAGAAGAACATGGAGCAAACCATTAAAGACCTCCAGAAGCGACTGGATGAAGCAGAACAAATAGCTCTGAAAGGTGGCAAGAAGCAGATCCAAAAACTGGAATCCAGGGTAAGTTTGTGATCCAGCTTCAGACCACTGCCTTCTGCTTGCAGAATTGGCACCAGATTGGTAGCCCAGTGCTGCCTGATAAATTCACAGAGGCCAAGAAGGGGTAATATGGACACTTTCCTCTGTTTCACAAAATGCTGGTGAGCAGTTCTTGGAGGCGTGCTTCCCCTTCATTATCCAGCTACAATGAGCTGCTGACAAGCAGATGAACAAAGCCCTTGATTAAAAAGAAATTAAAAACCCCAGCATCTAAAACCAGCAAAAGCCTCTCCCAATGCTTGCTTTGGTTAAACTTTTTTGGCCTTTGCACATGTCTGCACCTCTGACTGATGGTGCAGCTAAAATATTTTTATGAAAAAGCAGAATGGAAAGGTGACATTTTGATCTCTTCCTGAAATTTGGCTCTATGGAGACACCTAGGAAGTCAGCGTTTCTTGAACCGTGAACCAAATTATTTGCTGCTTTACATACATGTAGCATAATGGCAAGGGGTTTTCCTTGGTTGCAGGTTCGTGAGCTGGAGAATGAACTTGAGACTGAACTCCGTCGCAACTCGGATGCCCAGAAAGGAGCCCGCAAGTTTGAGAGACGCATAAAGGAGCTGACCTACCAGGTATGCAGGAACCACCAGGTCACCGGCAAGAAACGTCGTCAATTGCCTCAGTGTTACAGTGAAGGATGAAGGATGGCCTTACTCAGAGCTTTCTGATTGCAGGAAGCTTTGGGCACAGGAGGAACATCTCCTTAGGGCTTCCACCACAGAATGCTTTGGGTTGGAAGGGACCTTGGAGATCATCACATTGCAACCCCCCTGCCATGTGCAGGGACACCTTCCACTAGACCAGGCTGCTCAGAGCCCCATCCAACCTGGCCTTGAACACTTCCAGAGATGGGGCAACCACAGCTTCTCTGGGCAACCTGTGCCAGTGATCATCATCCTCTTGCCTGATTTGTTGTAACTAATGTTAGAAAGCCTCTGTTGCTGGGATTTGGACTGTTTTAGCACAGTATTAATATGGAACAGGCTTCAGCAACTATTCACAGTGCAAGAGAAGAAAGAGCCCAGCTCCCTCTCAGCTGTGCTGCTGTTGCTAAAAGGAGCCAGAAGGACTCAGGTGACTCTAATGCCCTGCTCAGTGTCGGGTTGCTGAGTTCCAGGGCTCTGTCACCTATTATTGAGCAGTGGGATCTAGTCTTGAGCCTTCTGCAGGTTTGCTAACAGCTGCTCTTGCTGCTTGCCTTTCAAGAAAGTAAATCCTTTTACTTTGAACAGCATTAAGAAGATAAACTCATCCATCTGCCTTAGGAGACTATTCAGTCTCCTACCTGTTGTTTTAATTTGACTTTTGTATGCAGAAGCTGAAGGTTGTTTTCTTTGAATACAGTGAGCGGGCAGAATTAGCTGCTCCCTCTGCTTATGGAGCATGACAGCTTAAACCAGGCTCCTTTTACCAGAAATGCCTTCGAATCAAACTTCAAATTATGCAAATTTCATAGTTCTAGGCTCACCCATATCTGCTTCAATATATAATGACATGCTTTATAATGACAAGCGTGATCCTCACCCCTGAGCAAGGAACTCTGTCTGTATGTATCTGTACACCTCTGAAAGTGTGTGCACATATGTATCTTTCTATAAAGAAATATGTTTATATTTACACATATATGCATGGGAAGGGTACTCTCAGTCTTCACACGCTTACATGCATCTTCAATGATGATGTAGAAATTTTTCTCGTGTACACAGGATATGTGCTTTAAGCTTTAAGTTTCTAAAATATGTACGGCATCCATAATTATTGTGTTGTGGAAGATGCTTTAAGCCCTTTTACTCTATCAACCCAATTAATGGTGTTTTGATACAGTCAGAAGAAGATAAGAAGAATCTTGCCAGGATGCAGGATCTGATTGACAAGCTACAATTAAAAGTGAAGAGTTACAAGCACCAAGCAGAGGAAGCTGTAAGTAACTATTTGGGCCTTTTTACCTTTGACAGATGTATTGTTTTAAACCCACAATGTTTTATCCATAGAAACTTTTAGTACAAATACACATTTTGTATCCATTAGTATTTCTTTTCATATCTATATAAGCCCTGTATATAAAACTGTATTTATATTATATATAAAGTAAAATATTTAGCATATGTGTTGATTATATTTAAGAAAAGGATTCCATTTTATCCTGACTGCAGTATAATTTGCAAGAGAAGGGGAGGAAGGGAAAGAACAGGAAGGACTTTTTTCTACCTAGCCCCTCAGAAGGCACCTTGAGAGCCTCTGAGTTCACTTAACATGGAAAATTCCACTAGAAATATCAACTCTGTAAAACAACAACAATCTCAGATCTGCAGGAGGCAAGTGGTGCCCATACAACTGTTACCTAGTCATGCTGAGCACTTTCCAGCCCACTTCAAATTAAAAGCTTTGTTTCATGTGGGCAGGAGGAAATCAGCTGCACTCTTTTTTCTCACCAGGAAGCTCAAGCCAATCTGTACCTCTCAAAGTACAGAAAACAGCAACATGATCTGGATGATGCTGAAGAAAGGGCTGAAATAGCTGAATCTCAAGTTAATAAGCTGAGGAGCAAGTCAAGAGATATTGGCATGAAGAAGGTATGGTCATACTGTATGGGGCAGATGTGAGTGTTTAACACACAATAGTGGATGCTCTGTATCTGTTACATCTCTGAAAGTAGTGTAGACTAGGATAAATTCTTGGGTTTCTACATTTTTAGTTGCACTCTGCCCTTTATTTTAATAATCAGGTAACCCTTTAGGACAGCAATCTAGTGCTTAGACAAAATATATTCTCTGTACTCTTGATGTCATTTAACCTCTGTTCTCAGCAGCAGAAGCAGAACTGGTGATTTGGTGGATTTGTTTCAGGGTTTGGGGTTTCTTTTTGCAAGGGATATTAAAAGACTCCACCTTTTTCTCTCCCTGATGATGTAGATTTCTATGTATGTAATACAGCCTGGGGCTTACCACATTAGCAGATATTTTAACATTGCTCTTTCAGTGAACTTGTATTGATTTGAAGAGCTGGATGAAAAGAAAATATTGATGATTAGTCACTTAGGTGCTGGGAAGTCGTTAGTGATTAGAAATGTATTTGTGGTGTTTTGCACTTGAACTGAATGGTAGCGGAATAATGTTGATGAAACGAGAAGACACTTAAGAACTTAGTCTGGAACTGAAAGCAAACTTATTTATGCTTGCCTTGTGGCAACCAGGGCAAATAAGAGTGGGATTGCTACTTTTAGGAATGATAGAAAGCTGGGTCATTGCTAAATCTATTTCATTTGCAACTAAAACAAACTTCCACGCTTAACATCACGTAAGTTTTATGTTACTGTTTTTGCCCTGGTTCTGTGGGATCCTGCGTGCTCCCACAGATGCCTGGGCAAATTCAGTAATGAGTCAGCAGCAATGAATCAGGAAGGGTATTTGCTGTTGCCTTCATTCCGACAGGCGAGTTTATTACATCCCCACTGCGGAAGGGTAGGCAGGCAAATACCAATACAAGGGCTAACACAGGGTTTTTCCCGGGGCCGGGAGAAGGCGGGATCAGGGAGCAGGGACCAATGGGAGAGCCCCAGGGGAGTGAGGAGGGGCCAAGGCCAGCAGCCAACCAGGGAATCCAAACTGGAATAGATTAATTTAACAGAACCATACAACCTAGGAAAAGGCTCATGGTCGCTTTAAGATGCAGGTATGTTCACTGGTTACCACAGTTTTACGGCGTTGATAGCTCCCAAATTAGGAAAGAGGGGGAAAACGCCATTTACAGTCTTAATTTCTGCTTTTATATTGGCCTAATTAAGTCACCTTTGACTGATATAAATGACTGTTGCTCCACCATCTAGAGCAGAGGTACATTAAAACTATGTGAATATCTGTTTTTTCACACATTTACATACAATGGAAGCAGTACTGTAACTGAGCCTCAAAATATTTGCAGCTTTTAAGGGTAAAAAATTTCCACAGATTTTTCTAAATTATTCTACCCCTACAAAATCAAAACTACTATAGATTCACTTAAAGATTCACAAAGCCATGGCATCACACAAACACTGAAATAAGTACACCATGAGAGTAGGGGTTTTTTTTAAATATTGTTAAGGTTGCTGTTTGTTTCCTGTACCTTACTGGTACCCTCTTTCTGCCTCAAACATGCAGAAGTCACAGAAAAGTGGATGCCTGTTTTTATTAGTCAAATGCTGTTTGCCAGCACCGATTGCAGCTCTGGCGATGTAGCAGAGTGTTGCACTGCCAAAAGATGAGATCAGTGGTGCACGCAGAGGTGGCAGCTCCACAGGAAGGGTCTTGTGGCAGTAACTGCAGGAGCTGCCAGGAAACACCTTCGGGCTGCGACGGCTGTCCCTAAAGTCATGACACATTTCTTTTGGGGAGAGAAGGCCACTCTAGAGACTCCTTTAATCCTGTAGCATCAGAAATACCATGTCTACTGCTGCTAGCACCCAGTTCCTGAAAACTCTGTGGTTTGTGATTCAAAACACCACCGACTATTGAAACAGGGTTGTAGAAGTCCTCTGCTATCAAAAGGCTCTATATAATCTAGAACAAATACAGGATACCTGCATCAGTAGCTGGAATAAGATGGCAAATATTGTCTAGATTGCTGCTAGTCTATTTCAGATACTAACAGGTAATACCAGGGAGCAGAAGCATGAGTGAAGCATTTGTCATTTACTTGTGAACTTACCCTAAAACCCCTCAACACTTCCATTTTTAACAGTTGTGTATACTATCTCAATTGCATTTCAGGTTCATGAAGAGGAATAAAGAAGTCCAAGCTGACAGATATGAGAAAATACTTGACATAATCAGGCACAACTGAAAGCAGATGTAGAAAAAAATAAGCACTTACAGAAATAAACATCAAATGAAAATCCAAATAGACTGTATAGTGTATTTCATTCATTTATTTGTGTTTCTATTTTGCCAAGCCTCAGGGATCAATAGAGAATTACATCTTGCCAACAGCCGACTTCATTATGTTGGAACAAATCCTAATTGGCAGATCTCTGACAAAATCAAAACTAAGGGCAAATCCAGTCATGCTTCACAGCCTCACGTATTTCATATGCAGATTGTTAAAGCAGCTGTCGTGGTTTAGGAATGGTACTTCTCAATTCACTCTCTCAAACCACGCTGCCACTCTCTTGCTCTCCCTTCACCTCTTCCCACTCCAGAAATGGAGATGGGAGTTGGAAGCACAAAAGGTGAAAGATCACAGGCTGAAATAAGAACTATTTCCTGGAAACAGCCATGAGATAAAATGAATAGTAACAGCATCAATATTTATTTTAAAAGGGTACAAAAGAGAGGATGATGCACATGCAGAAATGCTCACTGTGGATCCCTCCTTGAAGGAACCCCTTTTACCCCAAAGAGAGTCCTTCTCCCTGTCCCTCAACGAAGTGATGTAGTATCAAATAACATGAGGGTCCTGGTCATGCCGCCTTATGGCTAAAAAAAATAACCCTGTCCTGGCTGGAACCAGGACAGCAGCACAGATTAAACCTGTGCAAGAGGACAGCCCTTAAAGCTGGGATAACCCAGCTTCCATTTGTCCTGCCAGTAGGACCCTGAGTTTTGGAGGAGAAGAGAAAGTAAAGATTTTCATATAAACAGTCAGTTTATAAGCTTCCACTACCACCAGTCAAACGACATCTCTTTGCCATGTGCAGGATGGACACAGGAGATGCTACCAAGGGACACCTCCCTGTGGCTCAGAAATAGTGTTCTTTCTGCCTTTTCTGCCTTTAAACAGGGAACTGGTCTGTGGTGGTTTCACATCAGCCAGAAAATTAAACTCCAAATAAGCAACTCCCCTTCTTCCCACTCCCTTCTGGTAAGAGAGAGACAAAAGCAGAGACTGTGGGTTGAGATAATTTACTGAAAGCCAAGAGCAACAACAGTTGTTAATAATAAAAGTATACAAAAAGAGAAGACATTTTACCCACAAAAAGGTGTTCACCACCTCAACTTAGTTCCAGGTGGCCACTGGGACAAAGACAAGATGGTGGACACTCCCCACAGGTCATGTCCATGTGGTCCCCTGAGACAAGATGGCAGCCATTCCAGTGCTGCTGGCTCCACATGTTTTTCCAGACAGAGACCAGGTGGCAACCATTCCTACACACCATGCAGCCCCCAGGACAAAAGCAAGATGGTGGGGGAGGCTCCCACAGCTAACATTTCCCATCCCTGAGCCCAAGACAATGGAAAACAATGACAGACAAACCCCTGAAAGCTGGATCATCCATGTCACACTGCCCATTTTCCAGACCGCTGTGCTGGGCAGCATTTGGCTCCTCACAGCTCTCAGTCTGCCAGTGTTTTGTTCCCCACAGCTGTTCCCACTCTGACACTTCCCTGTTCCCCCCGCCACTGCCAGGGTGTGCGCACTCTGCTGGGCTCAGACTCACTGCTGTCGTCAGCAGACACAGTCTTCGTTTTAAATTAAAATACTAACTGAAATGAAAACCAGTAAGCCCTCTCTTTCCCTCATACTGAAAAGAAAAACACCAAACCCTCAGAACAAGTGGATTTCTTCTTCTGTGGAAACTTCTTTGTCCCTTTAGGAAATCCAAGTTCCAACTTTTCATGCTGACTTGTCATAGGATGAGTGGGAGTTTCAGACAAGCCCTGCCTTATTTTTGGCAGAACAGCTCAAATTAAGAAATCATTCTGGCCCACAAGTTCTAAGGATGGCAGATCAGGTCTATTTATAAAATGAGTTATTTATTGAACAGACAGCAAGTAACATATGAAAGGTCATAATCAGAGTTACTTACTACACAGTATAAAACAAAAGAACTACCAGTAGATTACATAAAACAGTGATTGATATCAAGGTACCTATATTAAAGCGAGCAAAAAACCCAGTATAAATTAGGAGTCAAACACAACTTACCACCAAAATGAGGATAACGTACACACAGTCCTTTCACTCAGCCTCCAGAGGAATAACCGCAAAGCAGGCATCCCTGCTCTAGGGAGAAACCACTGGAAAATGTGCAGAAGATTTTTGCTTTGTGGAAGTTTGGTGTAGCTTACATGGTTTCTAAAGTGAGGTATCTGTCAGTCAGAAATCCAGTTTCTCTTTCCAGATCTCACTTCCACAGTAAGATGCTTATTGTCAGCTGGGAGATGCCAGACCAATGGTAATTCCATGGTGCCAAAATAACTCACTACAAGACAGCTTTGTCTGGTTTCAGTTATCTCACCAGTTAACAAGCAACAAATAAGCTCATGTGGGGGGTGAGATGCCCTGCTACATGACTTTTCCCATACAAATGTCCATTGACTTTTTTTTCCTCCCCATTTGTCCATTACTGTTGCTCAGACGATTGCATTTCCATGTGGCTCTGGGTCTTGGGGTGATTTTATGGTAACACTGTATTCCCCTATCATCTGCTGATTGCCCAGAAATGGGTCCTGCAGCTTTAAACTGGGTCCAGGAGAGGAGGGAGAGAAGCCAAGCGAATTCTTCAGTGCAGTTTGTGTTCAAGGACTCGCACACACTCCCCCGCGTCCTCACCGCTGCAGAGCCGAGGGAGCACCTTCCTGCTTTTAGCCAGCCTGTTAGCTGAGGCAAGAAATTCTCCCAGGACTGCACACCGAAATCCTCAGGAACTTCTTCTTCTTCTGGAACTGTTCAGCTTAGCTGTGGTCCGAGAACCAGATCATCAGACCCCATGGACTGCAGCGAGGTTGTGGGGACACCGCATCTTGGCCTTGGGCCTCAGGAGGGGCCGAGCCAGCTACAGACAGAACTCTAAATCCACCAGCCTTCTCCGCAGAGAGAACGTTTATTATCTAACATTACTCATTTTTTTCTTTGCCCTGCCAGCACTCTTCTTGTTAAATAAACAGTTTTTTTCACTTTCATCCACGGAAATTCCTTTTGTATCGGTGAGGGAGGGAGTGCCGAAATCTGTCTTCTGGGGAGGAGACGTCCCTTCCAGAGCGTTTCCCCCTAAACTTGTCTCAAACCGAGACACTCTGTCTAAAGAAGAAGGTGAAGGAACTCTTTGTTCTTTTCATCAACAATCTCAGTAGTGTCTGTGTGCAGAAAACTATTTTCTTCCTACATGTCAAGGTGTTCATAGGATTCCTTCCTTCCTTTTTTTCTAGATAAAATACAAATACTTGTAAGAACTACTGATGTGTAAAATTAATCCCGTAGTGGCAACAGAACAAGACACACTCACTATAAAGATGTCAGCATTTTCCATTTTAGCATTATCTGAGTAAAATAAGCATCCACACAACAGTGTGGAAACATTCCTGGTTTTTTCATCTTGTCCTCCATCAATGTAACCAGAGCTGAGTTAACCTGTAAACTGTTCCACTTCCCCTGATTACAATATGTTTGAGGGCTCAACAGGTCCCAAGATAACCTAATCTTGCTTAAATTGTTTAGATGACTGCATCTCAAAGTACGTTATCATCTCTAAAGCATGTCACAACTGTTTAATAAGCAGCATGCAAGTGAATCTCTATGTAGAGAGGAAAAATGAAAAAAGACTGAGGGATAATCATTTCAGAATTTTCTTTCTCATGCATTTTTGCTGTACCTCATGGTAGCCATCATAACATGTCTCCTGAAGCTTAGCAAATCCAGACTGTGACAAAATTCTAAGACACAGGGAGTTTGAAGGTAAATGTCTCCATGGGCAGGGCCGTAGGGTCAGGCACAGAAGTCTGGATTTTTAAGGATACTCACTTCAATTGCAGAGGAAAGACACAGAGTATTCTAATACAGAGCCAGCCTATTATAAACACATGGGAATAAAATGCATCCACTTGAAGATGCTGTACTCCAGTAAAGAGGAGAGCTGTGCAGAGAGATGAGGTCAGGGACCATATGGTTCTAAGGATCTCCTACACAAAGCAATTTAGTATCACTTTTCAAACTGAGGTTTTGACAAGCTTTGACAGTGGATACAATTAAACAGTAATTTGGGGCCCTAAGGAAAACCAGGTAGGAGCATTGTTTGAGAAACTTCACATTTTGTTTTGGATTCTTTTTGGTCTTAAAGACAAGTGAGAAAATTCAGCAATTCAATCGCTCTTTAAGCAAGTTATTGGAAAATATTTGTGAGGTGTAACCAACTCTTTCATCCTTTCGTAAAGCACAGAAGAGCATCTGATCAACGGAAGGGCTCGTTGACAATGTTACAGCCAAAATACTATTGCATAGATGTACCACAGAGGGCCTTCGGACTTAGAAAATAGCAAGAATGAGGACAGTTTATTTATGCTGAAACTTATCTTCCTATATTTTCAGTCTTTTTTGTATGCTTTAACCCATGAAAATCAAATTTATGTTTTGGTTAAACATTCAAGGTCTGGATTTAGGTTCTTCCATTCAATTTGAGTTGGGAGTCCATTTTGAGGAGGCAGTCAATGGGTTTCAATCTCCCACTGCCAGAATTACCTTTCCCTACTTACTGCTCAGTTCTTTTGACTTCACTCCTGGTGGCCCTTGTCCAGACAACCCATTCACATTGGGATTGTCTTCCCTTTTTCTTAAAACAAAAGATCAGCCTAGCAAACAATGCTAACTAGTGCAGTTGTTTAATCATAACTGTCTAGCTACAGCTACTGATTACCATTTTTTTTTAAAGTTGCAAAGCTTGGCTCAAACCCCCATTCAAATCTTAAAGGGCTTGGTATCAACAGTACCTTAAAAAATAAGTACTCTAATGATTGTACATACCTTGACATAGCAAACTGCTACCACTGTTGCCACTGCTGCCACTGCAACAAGCAGTGCTGCTAGCACAATTTTCCAGGTGTTGCCTGAATTTTCTTTAAAAATACAAATACAAAACAGAAGTGCTTTATATCACAAATTAATATTCACTATTGTTCAATAAATACATCAAAGCTATGATTTTTCTTACTTGTAATCTAAAAGGTATGATTTAGGGAGAAAGAAACATTAAAAGGAAACTGAGACAAAGACAACGTTCAAGTTACTTGACTCATACTGTAAGACTTTGAAGTGATACTTTACCAACTTAAGTGTGAATAGCCAAAAGGAGATTATTTTACTTAATTGTGCTGATAGCAAATTCCATGTGTGCTCATGGGATAGGATTTGACAGCTTCTTAATACAAGTCCCATTTAAAAGCAATCAACTGCCCAGTGTGCCAAACACTGTCTCCAGGTACGGTGCTCAGTGCCATTAACAGCACTGCTGATTTACAGTAGAGCAGCTCTGTAAATGTTATCCAGCTTGGATCATAAATTTCATTACTCCTACTGCGAAATATTTGCAACTTGAATCTGAAACATTGCCCAGCTTCATAGTGCAACTATGCAATCCAGGTGGACACAAGAAATCCTGAGGTGGGTGATAACCATGGATTCCACAGATCAAAGCCCACCTAGTAGAAACCCCTGCACGGCACCAAACTGTCAGAAGAACAGTATGGTTCTTCTACCTCAGGCTATCTTTCCTCTGCTGTGTCTTGTCCAAAGAATTTGAAAAATCTACACTCCTCTGGAAACTTTCTACGGATGTCTGGAAAACAACTACAAAATAAGAACTGCTAAAACAGAGCATTTAATCTAGTCATTGCCTTTAGCTTGACTCTGTAACCACATGTGGATCTATGTTACATCTTGCCAGTTCCTGTGGTGGAGCAGCTTTAAGCTGCAACCCTTCCTTACACAGAAGAGAGCTGCTTATATGACTGTAAATTCATCCCTTTTTTCCCCTCAAAAGCCTTCTTTCCAGTGGCCCTTAGAAACCCTTCTGATGTCTCAGCAGCTGCCATCCAACATAGTCTAGCCAATTCCCTACTGTGCCCAGCTGCTTATCTGGTTTTGGGCTGTGCTGCCACAAAGGTGCATCTTCCTGTAAGTGTCTTCGCAGCTCTGAATAACCCAACTGTGGTCCCTGAGCAGGAACATTCTGGGAGCAGCACAGTAATGTCACCACTAAAGAGGGGCTTTGTATCACCTATGGCTGTTGTAAGACCCATCAGAGAGCAGCTAGAGAAAAGCATTTGTAGTGGATGATCCCAATCACATTTGGACTGTCTCCAGTAAATGTACAGGGAGACTGATGGACTTGTGCACAGAAGTTAGGAGTGTCAGCTAACGGTGTAACTCCTTGGAGGTGTTGGATGCTCTCCACTCTAGAAGCACAATATTAGGTTTACAGGATAAGGAAGATCATGCTGCAATTTGAGCTGCAGGGAAGTATGTTTGTCTGACTTAAGCGTTTTCTTTAATCCAACTCCCCTCCTTCAGGTTGCATACAGCCACTGCCACCTAGAACATCAGGTTTTCAGAATGAAATTAAGCCATCATGAAGGGGGAGGAAGAAAGGAAGACAAAAAGATGTAGTTATTATCACTTATTTTACCCCCTTTTATGTTGCCTCTATTTTTCATGTCTTACTGGCTTGTTTCATGTTCTCTTCTTTGTTTAGAAGAGGTGCCCTATATTAGTTCTCCATCTTTTAGGTGATTGTATTTAATTGTGTAAAATGTCTGTATGCTACTGTTGTATGTCCTACTGACAATGAAATAACTGTAACTAAGATTTCACAGCTAGAAATTTACTATAGCTCATAAAAACACAGGCATGCACTTAAACATATATATCCCCAGGCCTAAAAAAGGCCTGCTGTGTAGAATTAAAGCTTTGAAAATAACAACTGTGGGTTCTCAAAAAGCTTTATTCTGCAGCCAAACTTATACCACATGCTTTGGGCTTCCCATCATCTCTCTGCTACATTTAAAGCTGTGTTTGCTGTCAGCAGAGTGTTTAGGACAGGATTCTGAGAGCCCTGCTGTGCCCCCAGCTTTGAGAGCAGTTGGTGGCAACTGAAGGCAGCCACTGATTTTGAAACCTTTGCCACAATAAGCTGCTGATTGAAAAAAATAAACTTCTAGTCTTTAAATAAACACATCTGAGGTAGCTTTTTTTTCTCCCTTGGGCCAACAATAATAAAATATGTATCTATTCTACCCAACTGTACCAATCACACAAGATGGTTTTTCTCAGTATTTTATAGATTTCTGATTGACTCTTTGGCTGTGCATTGTCCTAACTGGTCCTCATCCTCTGAAATGGAAGGAGTGGTAACTTACCGATGTGCAAGGTTCTCACAGTAAGTTTTGTGTAGAGAGGTGTTGAAATATTACACAGATATTCTCCACTGTCATCTGCAGTGAGATCATCCAACATTAGTGAAAAGTCACTTTCGTGAACCCGGACTTGAGGCTGGTGAGAGCGAGAGGTGCCGTTGAAGGAGGCCAGGACTGAGGTCTCTGCATTTCTGTGTAATGTCCAGACAACGCTGAAACCGTCAGAGCTTGTGGTGTTATTCCTGTGTTCACAAGGAATTACAGTGCTACCTCCTTCCACATTAAACAGGTGCTCTGAAACAGATATAGAACTCTCTGCAGTTTTTTGGGAAAATACTGTGAAGGTAATTTAGACATTTTCTGATTTTTTTCTGAGGTTTGATACTACTATGGACAAATTTAAAAACATATTTCACTACTTTGATAACGTATTCAAATATCACAGTATGTTTCTAAAAGCATCTGAAGATTTTAAAAACCTATCTTACACTAAAAAAATCTGATTTGTATTGGCAATATTTATGAAAATCCTTTTTTTTCATTTGACTATTTTCCATCTAATTGAGGGGCTCATTAATAGAAGTGATTCAGTCTAGTCTAAGTTATTGTGTAAAACAGCAGGAAATTCCACATGCTAGGAGCAGAGAGAAAATGCAACTGATCAGATACCTGCACATCTGAAACAAAAGGATAAAACACAACATAATTTAACTAAAAGAATAAAAAGATCATATGTAGTTAGAAATAACTTTCAGCTATGGTGGACTTAAGTACTTTACTTGTCTATGATGAACATTTAACAATTAATGAACAGCTTTAAAAAAACAGGAAAGGGAAGGAGAAGGCAGGTAAGTGGAATTAATACCTAATATATAAAATACTAATACAAGACAAATTAACATCAGAGCACAACTATTGATTTGACATCAGGGATTTGAAAGCAGTGGTGGCTGGCAGTCAGCTGGAGAGGAAGGTAATAGATTATTTTGATGTGGTATAACTACATTTGATTTCTGTGTGGGGGTTTTAACTAACAGAGGTGTGGGGCTGAAAACTGTGAACACAAAACAAAATTGTACCCCACACTGCTATTGTAGAAGTCAAAGGAAAGCAGTTTGCTATCAAAATAATCTACTGAGGGGTTAGATGGATGCAGGGAAATTCAAATAAATGTGCAATGAAAGGTACCTTTTTCTCTTGTGGATCAGAGGCATAGATAAACAAAACAGACACTTACAGTGCACTTGTTAGCTACTATGATGCCATACTTGAAACCTTTCTTATTGTAAGCTATTCCATGTAAATTAAAAACTGCACTCTTGTTCTGGAGGTTATGCAGTGGGTTAGGAACTGAGAGTGTCTGGACACACTTTAGGGGGAAATCAGGGTGATGGAAGCATCCATGCACACCTCACAAGAGAACTGCTCTTGCATTGCTCTTCATTCAATTAAAAATATTTCCTAAGAAACAAGAGAAGTTGAAAAGCACCAGTTATTTACTCAAACTGAATTTCCAATGAAATTCAGGAGGAAGACAAAGCAGAGTTGAAATTTCATAGTCCTGCTTTTCCTTAACGAACAAAATGAGCTGCTAAAATGCAAACAGTGTTTGCTGCTCTCCATTCCCATGCACCCCAGCACTCAGATTGGTACTATAATGATGCATGTGAAGAGAAGCACAATGAAAGGATCAAAGCGTACCAATAAAAGTCTGGCAAAAGATGGGAAATGGGCAGAGTAAAGATCATATATGCAGCTAGAGCAGCAGGCAAACTTTCACCTCCCTCATAGAACCCAGATATTCTCCAAGGTTTCCAAGTATTTTGTCCAAGAGACAAAATTCTTTTATTGATAGAGTGTAAAGTTTGTTTATTAGGCACCTCTTAAAATGTGAAACTGATATAGAAAAGATGTTCAGAGTAAAGGTAACTTACAGAAAGGTGAGCTAGCCCCTCTCATTCCTATTTCTTGGAAGTAACTTGTAATGCTGCCTTGTAACCCTAACAGATGCATTTCAAACAGAAAAGTATATCCTTTTGCACTGTCCCATATCCATGTTGCCCCACTACAGAAAGACTGTCTTTAGTTTTACTCTGAAGCCAGCTGTGAAATTCAGTAACAATGCAAGAAGAGACTTCCATTCATTCCTACCTTGCATCTTCCATTCAGCAGCCCACACTTCACCATGGAAATGAATACGACAGTAGTAAGTATCTGCCACGTTTATAATGTCCTGGTCACTTCTAAGAGAGTAGAGAACTCCATTCCTGGTTTCCTCCCGATCTGTCTCTTGGATGGATATATTGCCTCGTACCCAAGATATATTTGCTGCTGGATAAGTGAGAAAGGCATAGCACTTCAGTCTCCTTTCTGTGTTTGTCCTTTGGTATTCCAATGCATAAGAAGAAGGAGCTGTAGATGAAAAAAAAAATTAAAAAAAGAAATCCTACTACTTACAAAATAGTTTTTAACTTGAAGTGGTTGTTCTTTTGAAATATCATTGGGGAGAATAAATATAGCTGAGAACAAAACTTAATCCGTGTTTGATTTCACAATAAAACATGGTTACTTACAATGCCAAGATTTGTACTGTTCTGAGAAATCAGGGTGCAGTAGGTTATGAAAACAAGTGCTGCACTATAATTTTCCAACCCATGTTACAACGTTTCACCAGAGAAAAAAAAATGCTGCATAACACTGTCAGGCCCAAAAGGTGCTCTGCTGGGTTGGAGAATTTTGATTCCATGGGGAAAACAACACAAGAAAATCTGTTGGTGCCATCCCATTTGCGATGGTGCAATCCAAGGATTTTTGATGTCTTACTGACCTCTTACACGTAGCAGCACTTCCACTTGTGTTGCATCTTGCGCTGTTCCCACGTAGCAGGTGTAGGGGCCCTCATCAGCCATGGTGAGGTTACTAAGTTTCAAGGAGGCATTTCCACTAGGGATGTTCTCGTGGAAAAGGTGTGTTCTGTGTCTGTAATGTAGATCTTGTTCTTCGAGCTGATCCTTCTGCTGGTAGTAACTGTGCACTATTTTGTTCCCTTTGCTCCAGTGAATTACTTCATCATGACCATGTGGGAAATGACAAGGGAGGATGCAGTCCTTGGAAAACAGCCCTGTTACTTCTTCCTGTTCTGTAAAACCTGAAGCCCGTAAGTCCAAATGAATAAATTTAATCCAGGCTACAAGTATATTTCTGCCCTTCTTTATTCCTGACCAAAAAATGCTCTTGCAGGCAGCACATCTCTATCAGGTGTGCCAACATCACTTTCATGGCTTTTCTGTCACGAGTCTCTTGGGACAGCAAGGGTCTCCATTCAGTTTAATCAGGATTATTAACACAGAGCTCTGCTCTTTGAACTTCTAACCAGTTTAAGTAGAAATCCCAAGTAAGCACCTACATATTCAAATCAGCACACTGCCACCTTACCACACGAGCTTCAAATATGTTTCCACACCTTGAACTACATCTTTTCCACCTTGGACTTTAAAAATCTTTTGAACTGCAGCTTCCTACGTGTTCAAACCTTCACAGTGCTGTGCTGCAATGCCCCATGTTACCAGCCACCCTCACATAGTGCCAAGCAGTAGTACCATCACAGGAAAAAAAGACATGGTGCTGTAATTGACAGGAAGGACAGAATTTCTTGAAACAGCTTTGCCAACACAGACAGTGCCAGGAAGTTCTGTCGCAGCCCCTTGAGATAATTAAGGTGTGCATTCCACAAATTCACACAAGTGGTAGCATCTCATTTCTGTCAACATTTAATTAAGGCCTTGCTGGCATAAAAGAGCAATTTAAAATTAATATTTTAAAAAATTGACTGCATTGACTTAACATTGTCACGTGGACCTTCTTGGCCGAGGTCAGACAACCTGTTAGGCTGGTAGTGAGTACCCAGGGGCAGCTGCCTTCTCAGAAATCCTGATGCCCTCTTCAGCTCATCTGGCAGGACAATCCAAACAACTTTTCCTTAGGCTTCTCAATGCAAGTCAGCCAATTTGCTGCAAACCATTTTCAGCCTGAACTGAAAAGCACTGCCTGCTGAGCTGTGGGGCAGAAACATTGGCAGGTAACAGTCTGGGGGCTCAGTGTGCCCAATTGCCACAGCCATCCATGCAGCCACCTCACAAAGTCTTTTGCTTCGGAAGTGTTTTACATCACCCAAAATTGATTCTTTAACTTTAATAAACAGTGTTTGAATTCATTAACTCTCCTTAACAAAAATTAGTAATAATGGTCTTCTTTTATTATTTTTCAGCAAAAACCTACCCCAAAGTATAATGCTGATGTGAAATAAACAGATGATAAGAGGTGGTATGTTCTGTCCCTTCATGTCTTCATTGGTTCGTAGACTCACGTCAAACTGGCAAAATAAAAGCAGGGGAGAAAACCTGTTTAAAAGCAGGTAAAAGACATGCCCATATAATATAATTTCCTTTCTACAGCTTACTAAAAACTATAGGCCTTTGTATCAAGTTTTTTGTTTGCTACAGACTCAGTCCAGATTTTTGACCTTAAGGTCATTCATTATATGACCCTCCGCATTACATAATGGTTGAGGCCCTCTCATTACCTTGTAGCCCCTTCCAGACTGATACTTTATTTTTAATAAATAGAAAGTGTTTACTCAGTGTTGTTGCAGGGCTAGGGAATATTAATCTTCATCATTTCTGAACAGGACACCAAGGAAAACCGGTCAAGTAAAATTTGCAAAAGGATTTCAGCTTTCCCTTGTCAAACCTGACTTTCTTTACTTCTTAAAATATATCTCTTATTACTGCAACATTTGACTTTCCGGGGTGGGAAATTTGACTGCATTTTTAAATACTGCAGATACACAGAACTTTTTACAATTTTTACCCTTCCAGAAATGTGTGCATGGAAATCTATGGTGGGAATGCAAAGGAGGAGGAGGCTCTCTCATCATATCTTCTGTTTTGTCAGATAGCAATGAACTGTAACTTCTCATGCGTAACAGAAAAAGAATAACCTTACTGTAACTATTACTTGAGTGGAGGAAGAATGCAGTCTTACTATCCTAAAATACAGCATACCCCAGTGGAAAAATTACCTCATGAATCAAATGACTTGTAAAGACTTTAAAGAATTTTCCTAGTCCTTTTTTCTTCCCCAAAAGGCAGATATAGGTGCCATTTCTAACTGACACAGGACATGGGTTTAGCCAGACTTGCTAGCCAGACCTTTTAGTATTAATGAATAGTTCTGACTGGTGTGTGAGACTGTATTTAATGTGGATGTGAATCTTAAATCCCAAAGACTTTTGAGTATTATTTCTTTTGAAAAGGTAGTGTGATTGTTTTATGTATTCTCACTATTCTGTTAGGAGAAAAACCAGAACAAAACAAAAAAACAACAGAGGCACCAAAACATTAAATCTGAGACAGAACTGATGCAATGGTAAAGTAAACATTTATGATATATAATTTTGCTCCATGTCAGCAACAATTTCCAGTATCTACCTTCTTTTCCCCTTGCATTAACAAGTGGGATACATCACTTTTTATTGGATTTTTTGCTCATTTACCTATCACTTCCAACTTGATCAACACAATATACTGTGCTTGATGTATGAATTTCAGAAACTGCAATCAATGCTGTACATCCCTTAGTGAGGGAACTGCCATGTTTAATCCACAGTCACCTTTCATTGGCAGTGATGCTCTGAGAGTAACATGGTTCCAATGCTACCTCTGTGATGCATTTGGGGGCTCCATGGACAGTGCACACTGCCTCCCACCTTCCAGCTGTACCCCATAACCCTGCTCCAAAATACAGAGCTACAACTAGTTAGCTGAAAATTTTCATGTTCAGTACAAACCTTAGCTTTGAATCTTCCCATTGTAGCATGTTGAGAAAAATGTATGCTGGTCTGTAGAAAAATCTGAGGAGTGTAGGCTCTGGCCAGTCTTTTCAGCAAGTTCTGGGATCTCACAGGAATAAAGTGTATCTATGCTGGTAGAGCCACACAGCTAAGAACTGAACAAACACGCTTTTCCTGTTTGTCACAGACTTAAGTGGCACAACCAAGAAATCACGCCCTAAGGCTTTGTAATGAAATATCAATATGAAATTATGTATACAGACAGTGTACAACTGGAATTAAGATCACTGGAGTCATGTTAATTACGGATGCTCTAGTTTTCAGGAGAATTATTTCATACAGAATCACCACAGGCGCAACTGGAAAGCAGCTCAGCCAGGGTTTCTTGAGAGCAAGGCAAGGTGCTAAAATGCATCTCCAAAGCCATATTGAACAGCTCAAATAGTGGCAGGGGGAATGCTGGATTTGCTTTGGCCACTACAGGAAAAGAACACATGCTTTCTTTTTCTTCTGTTAATCAGCAACCCAACTGTATCCAAGTATTTCCTCATCTTTGAGCTCTGCAGTCAAGTTGAAACCTGTTCAGAGCACTCCAGCGGCAAACAGCCATCAGGATTGGTGGCTGCTCAGTGCACTTTCGTCTACGATCTCTTTGAGAGCAGACATGCATATTGAAATAGCCTCCTTTCAAACCAAATGTATTTATTTATTAGTACAAAGGATTCTGATTAATTCCTTTTCAATGTAACTTAACAACAACACATTTCAAGCATACACACGCTTATGAGGATTGGGAAATACCAGAGGATTTCAATTTTTACCAACAAGAACACAAGAAAAACAAACATGTAAAATTCTGAAAAACACATGTGAATCACACACAGCTGAAATCTCTTACCTGCGACAATGATACCAGCTTTCCAGAATTTCCTCACTGAGCCCTCAGAGGATTTCCTGTGGTAAAAAAAGAGAAGTAATTCTCTGCCTCCCCACAGTGAAACCCTTACAACTTAAATGCTAACTTCAGTTGCTGAGGAAATACTCCCAAGGGAAGAAAGTTTCCACAATCTGAACATGGCTCCCTGTTGATCTTTGCCTCTCTCCCGCTGCACTCTGAGCACCCCACCCGCATGGCACAGAGTTCAAGTAACTAACACACAAATTCATGCCAGTTGCCCATTGCGGGAAGCAGCTGTTTCTACAGAGAGGCGGCGATTCAACCCACGCGAAGCTTTCACACCTGTTCGTTCCCTTCTTGGGGCTTAAAAAACTTTCTCTCTTAACCATTTCTTTTGCCTGGATTTGTTGACCAAACCCACAGCTCCGGCAAGCTGTAACAGGAAATGAGTGCCTGTCAGAAATGCGATGCTTAGAGCAGTCACGATGCCCTCGGAAATGCGCTCGGGTGCCGCAGCGACAGCGGCAATTCCCTTACAGGAGAACCCGACCCGGGGAGCGAGGTCAGATCTCTGCGGGCACAGGAGAACGAGCACGTAAGGTAACAGTGACGCTCTTCTCAAAAAGCTGGTAACCTGAAACAAGAAGTAGGTGCCTAGGGCTGCCTGCAGGCTTAGGTAACTATTTTCTAGCAATATTTTAACAGTGACTTCTTCTCTCTAGACAATTCCAGATTTGTGTTTCCAGCAGAACAGAACGACTGAAGTATTTTCGGGAAGAGGGCTTACAAAAAACCCCAAACAAAGTGCAGGAAGAAGTGGCAAGAAGGGGTGTCTCCCCTCAAAGACTAGCTGGTGCTAGCAGTACACAGGTGAGGCGTGTCTTGCATTCACAGAATCATTTCGGTTGGAAAAGACCTCTGAGATGCAGACTCTGACTGATGAACTTCTCAACTAGACCATGGCATTAAGCGACATGTCCAGTCGTTTCTTGAACACTTCCAGGGATGGTGACGTCCCTGGACAGCTCGTTGCAATGCTTGACAACCCTTTCAGTGACGGAAAAAAACCTCCAAAACCAGTCTAAACGTCCCCTGGCGCAGCTTGAGGCTATATGCTCTTATCCTGTTACTAATTAACTGTGAGAATAGACCCATTTCCACCTGGCTACAACTTCCTTTCAAGGAGTTGTAAAATGATAAGTTCTTTCCTGAGCAGTACCTTATGGGAACAGCACTTCAGACCCTTCACCAGCTCCGTTGCCCTTCTCTGGACGCGCTCCAGCACCTCAGTATCTGTCTCGTAGCGAGGTGTCCAGAGCTGGACACAGCACTCGAGGTGCCTCACCAGTACCGAGCACATTCCCGGGAGACGGAGCTTTCCCACCCTGTCCCACGGCCCGCCCAGCCAGCACCCGCGGCTGATGCCACAGGTCCTCGGCTGCCGAGACTTACTTTTCCGCGCACACAGCTGCAGAGCACCGCACCTCAGCCCGTGAGCTACAGCCGCTGCCCACTCCGGACCTGCACGGAGCCAGGCGTTCCGAAGTCTGTCTTGGGGAAGGGGGGAAAAGAACCAGGCAAAATTTAAATGACGAGCTTACTCATCAGCTGGCACATGGAAACTTTCGGCCGCCGCGCTTTAGCTGTGGGGCGCCGCCCCAGCCCTGAGAGGCGGTCCGGGCCCGCCTCTGTCACGCCTAAAGATGGCGGAAGAGGGAGCTGCGGGCCGGCGCGGGGAGCGGGGCGAGGAGGGCCCGGCGGAGCGCGGCCCCGGCGCGGCTTTTCACATGTTCGTGCTCATGGAGGACCTGCTGGACAAGCTGAAGCTGCTGAGCTACGAGGAGGAGGCGCTGCGGCGCCACAACATGCGGCCTCTTTCCAGGTGCTCCTGGCCCGCGCCTCCTCCTCGACCGGAGAGCGCTGGCGTGGCCGCGGGCGGAGGGCGGTGGGAAGGAGTCCCTCCGGGCCGTCAGAGCCTGGCGGAGGAAGGCAGGGCCCGCACGGCAGGATGCCTGGCTCAAGCGAAAGCCGGCCAGCTGCAAAGCCTGTGATCTGGAAGCTTTGAAAACGCGAGGCCCCGCGAAGGGCTGAGATATGATAAGTAAATAGTACCTTGACCTTCCCTGCCCCCGGCAGGTACTGGATATCTGCATGCCAGGGCACCTGTGCAAAAATAATTCTACCTAAATTCTACCTATTCTGCAGAAAATAGTTCTGCCTAAATTCTAAGTTATTCTAAGTAACTCTAAGTTTCTTGAATTGAGAGTAGCTGTTTGTGGAGTATGTGTATTTTTTTAACCCTTTGACTCTTTACAAAAAGGATCTTGGACCTACTGTTAAGGCTGGGGTTTCATATCCAGTACATATTTGTTTCATATGTAATGTTTTTTATGTCTTTTTTTAAAATTATAGTGGGAGACAGAAAGCCTGGGAAACGGGACCAATGTGCTCCCAACATCCACCTGCCCAAATAATTTTTAAATCCATCTGTCACTTTCAGCCAGGCTCCACTTATAATTAAGCTTCCTATAAGCAACAGTGTGGTAAGGGAATCCAAGTTACTCCCTTTTTGGGAAGAAGGCTCAAGGATGAGCACAGTGGCTGTAAGTTGGTTCTAGCCTGCTGTTGAACCATTGGAATGTTTGGAGCAGGGCAGCAAACCTTTGTGTACCTTAGCGAGTAGCTGTGTCTGTAAAGGGAAGCATTTGGTTCCCAGTATCCAGTGTGCATGTAATTTATACTTTGAGGGGAATAACTGACTGTGGTCTGGTTTTATGGACTGAAATCCCATTAGGACCACATATTTGAATTTGGTATGATCCAGAATGGATCCAGATTGTATTAGTTGCTCTCCAAAGCAACCCAAAGCACAGTAGGTAAAGATAGGTGGAAGGATCCCTTCAAAACATGCTCCTGATCTGAGCTGAATTTGCAGATATATCAACACCATCTTCTTGTCTCTTGAGGAAAGTGAAGGGGAGGTGGTTTAGGAGACTTGGCAGCCAAGTGTGACGTTGACTAACAACTTACTCAAAGCTGTAAACTGGTGAGCTGGGTTTATAAACTTGGTCTGTTGTGGTTACATGTGAAACTAGCCATTCTGAATTTAGTTCAGATGGGTTGCTCATTGAGAAAATTGGGTAAAGAAACTGCTCTGTAGCCTGTGCTTACCTATAGTGTTGTAAGAGCTCCAGAAGCTCAATGTATGTATGTACCATTTGTCCCCTTTTTAAACAGGCACTACTTTGCCCTGCCCACCAATCCTGGTGAGCAGTTCTTCATGTTCTGCACGCTCGCCGCGTGGCTGATCACCAAAGCGGGGCGTCCCTTCGAGCAGCCGCAGGAGTACGATGACCCCAATGCAGTGATTTCAAACGTGCTCTCAGAGCTGCGATCCTTTGTGAGTGTCACACGGGCTCTTTTCCCAAGTGCATTGCAAACACCTGCATTCCCTCCAGAAATAACAGCAATCACACGCTGCTCTCCTGCTGGGTATGGCCCCAAGGACTGGACAGACTTTTCCTAGCTAGAAGTTTGTACTTAGTTGGAAGTTTACATAGACTGCACCTACTTGCTAATTTTTTTAGCACTGCAAAAATGGTCTTATAAATGATTCCAGTTAGTTTTGTTCTACAGGCTGTAAAATGGATTAAACCAGGCTTACCTTTTGTAGTGACATATATGTTGTTCATTTATAGTAGCATAATTTACAGAAATTTTATCTGGAAAGTTTACCCTGTGTTTGTGATCCTGCTCCTTCCAAAGTCAATGATGTAATTCATAGTGTAGGAAGTGGTTTAGAATAGTGTTCATGCTGTCTTCTTTTTTTCTAATTTTTTTCTTTTTTTAACTCTCTTTTTTTTTGGTTTGGGTTTTTTTGGGGGTGGTTGTTTTTTGTTGTTGTGGTTAAGGAGTAAAAGGTTGTATAAACTGCCAGGAACTATTGGATTTTTTTTAATTAAAAAAAAAGGAAAAGAACAAACCCCAAAGGTCAAGAGAATATATCAATTGACAAGAAGTATGATCTTATGGAAGATTATACTGTGGTGCAGCTGTAAATGATGTTAGGGACACTGTTCTCTAAAGGAGTTAATACTATGTTTATTCTGTGTGACAGCAATAAATTAAAATATTTTATAAATAAACTCTGGAGCAAACAGGGCAGTGTTGAAAAGTTGGTAGTTAAGTCTCAATGCTTGAGTTTCTCTGTAGCTGTTCTTACCTTGCCAGCTTGTCACTTGTGTGCTTGACCATCCAGCTCCCTTGTGGCTTCTGACTCTTCTGCTCCCTGGGAGTATCCTCTTACCATGTGCTTAGAGATTTCTATGCTGTGTCTGTTCCTTGGCTTCGTCTGGTTTTTCTTCTGTTGCCTGACTGGAACTGCATAGGAGAAGAATATGAATTGGCATTAATAAAATCTTCATACACACGGGACACTTTGGTTTTAATGTACAAAAACTTGCCTCCCTACAAGGAAATTTGGGTTGTTAGGCCATTAGTAAACAGCCTGTCTCTTTATTTTAGGGAAGACCTGTGGATTTTCCTCCCTCAAAATTAAAGACAGGTTGTGGAGAGCAAGTGTGCTATGTTCTTGATTGTTTAGCTGAAGAAGCCTTGAAACACACTGGGTTTAGCTGGAAAAGGTACGGTACACTTCTAAGCTTCCTCCTTTATGCATTGTTTTCCACCAAACAGATGTAAGTTGTGATGGTAAAGCAAAACATAGGAATGACTAAAAATGTTTTACTTGACGTTTCATGAGATGGAAAATTCAACTAGGCTTGAAGCAGGGAGACCAGTTAATTCCTAATGCAATTCCACACAACTGGCCTATTACCAGCAAGGCTGAGTTTGGACTGTTATAGACTTAGCTAATTAAGGTTTAACTGATGACCTTTTTTTTTGGTTATTTCCCTACACATAGCTCCTTGTTAATCTGACATTTGAGTTGAAACATTTAATGTCCTTTTAGGTTCTGTCAGTCAGTAATAAATTCCTGGAGTTATGCATAGTATGATCATGTTAGAAGGAGACTACAGGAATTTTATTTAACCTGAAGGAAATCTTAGGACAAATTAGATGACAGATAATCTCACGTATATGAAGATGTCTGTGAAAGTGTTCTTTATTTCATCCTTTCCCTCTGATGGGTTTTGAAACAGATATAGCAAAATAATTTCTACCTTGGAAATATTTTACTGTTACTTCTGTTTAGTACACAAATTCCACTGTAAACTGAAAATAAACCTGCAGTGACTTGCACTTGAATTTTAAGAGCTTAGACCAATAGAGAAAAAATCCAAAATTTACTTCCTAGTATCTTTGTAGTGTGAATGTACTGCTTGGCATAGTAAACAGCCTTTACTTTTAAGACTGTCCAAGATGAACAAGACTTTAAAGGCTGAGTATATATTTATTTAAGCTGTGAAACACTAATCTTTGTCTAGGTATATTCCACATCATCCATTCTTCTCATGAAATGTTTTGTTTGCAGAAGTATTTACAATTTATTGTGTTTAAAAGCTCTGCTGTTCTTTGAATTAATTTCAGGCCAGCGTATCCAACAGAAGAGCCAGAAGAAGAAGAAATAACAGAAGATGATGCAGAATTAACACTTAATAAACTGGAAGAGGATGTTGCAGTAGGTTTATTTGATTGGTTTTGATTATATTAGTATTGGTCAACTATGAAATTTTTATTCACTGTTCATTTTGTTTGGCTTTGTTTAGGAAGTTTTTTCTGTTAGCTGTTCAAGTTTTTTCCTGCAGCTCCATTCCTGCCTTATCAGATTCTCTGTAGAGTTTTTTGTTGCTTTTCAGATAAGATTAACTCTTCAAGACAGAGTGTATGTTCTTAGGTGCAGTGGAATCTAACCATGCATTAAAAACACAGAGATTCAGAATTGTTTCTTTTCTACTGATACAAGCTCTTGTTGTTAAACTAAAGGTTTAAAATAGGAAAACAGTCAGCTGACTGCTCTTTTCTGTATCTTGTTAAGGTCTAAGCTGCTTAAATTGGGAAGTGGGGATGAAACAGTTAACTAAAGCACAGTTGAAATCCTTCAGAGAACCTCTGGATTTGCTCTGATGTATTGTCTTAGGCCATGATTTTCACAACTAATGTGTTCTATTAGCTCTTTGGAATGTATGTGTGTTAACAAAACCACTGAGGTGTTATTCCCTTACTAGGTATTTCATTATCAGGCAGTTTATACCAAAAGGATACTCACTTTTTAGAGCCCCTAGGGGTTCTACAGGGATTAATAACATGCCAATGTAATTTTTTTTGCCCAGTCCATTGTTGCTGCCAGTATATTGATATTAGCTGTATATATAGTTGAATTTAGCAGTATTTCCGGCAGTTGAATGCTAATGATGATGTTCTTTGGTTTTGAGTCTTCTGAATAAAAATGATGAGGCTGACAGAGACAAGCCTAGTTCTGTAAATCTTGGGGAATCAGGTAGCCTGTACTAGGTGGCCAGCAGTAGGCAATGAGGCTGGATGTGCAAGGAAATCTGCACAGTTTGGTTTCTCAGTTCTGATAACCAGTCTTCTTGTTCTGGTGGTATGTTCTTCTAAGTGCTGCACAAATACGTATTGTCCATTTAGCAAAAGATAGTCTCAATCTAGTCTTAATTTCTTTCAAGTGTTCAGGGGACTTGGGGTCAAACATGCCAGAAGAAAATAGTGGTCCCCACTAGTTAAAAACTGGGTAAAATAGAGGAAAGAGAAATAAACTCCAAGGTTTTCACTGAGTCATGAAGCAGTCTTCCCCAAGACCTGTGTTACTGCAGCTTTTGTGATTTGTGTAGAAAGGAGGTGGGTGATGAAATTTCACTTTGGTGGAAAAGACAGTCAAGAGGGAGACAAGGTGTATAAGGGTGAAGTGTATGGGTGATACAATGGCAGATGAAATACAGTATAGATAAATAAAGGTTAATGCACAGGAAAAGCATCTTTACTTATGGGTGATGGGCTCTCAGCTGATCATAGTCACGGAAGAAGGGAATTTTGGGACTGTAACAGAACTCTATAAATACATGAGCAGAGTGTGTGGTCTCATGGGCAAGAAAAAATCAATTGCCTCAATTTCAGTTGTGTTATTCTGCAAACTTAAGATGTGGCATCATTCTGCAACTCCAAATATGTAGTGCAAACAACATCTTGAAAACTGTGTTGAGGTCTGGTTGTGGTTTGGTTTTTGTTTTGATGCAGTTTTATTTTTAAGGTAAAGCTTTAAGAAACATAAAAAATTACAGTTACCATACAACGACTGATAATGGGCCATTTGATGTCAGAGGCCTTAGGTTTAGAGTTTGGGGTTTTTTTGTTGGTTGGTTTATTTTTGAAATACTGTGGCTCTCTGAAGGAAATGTGGGAATAGCTTCGATCTTTCAGCTTGTCCCAGATATTATGTCTCTTCATAAGCTCCATATCATGAATTCTCCGTGTCTTGTTTTGTTCAGAAGTATGGAACTTAATACTCCTTGGTTTGTGCTCCTGCAAAATAAAATTATGGAGAAAGACTTCAGTAAGTATTGCACAATCTTACTTTGCAACTTCTCTTAAGGAAGAAGAGTCAGACAATGAAGAAAATTATATTGACCTGAATGTTTTAAAGGCGCAAACGTACAGATCAGTAAGTTGTTACCCCTCAGTCCTTTCTTGAGAGATTTTTACATCTGTAGCAGCAATTTGTGTCTGTTGGATTTAAGTCTAAAAATCCTTGTATAGTCTTTACTTGAAAAAACACTCCATCTGAAATGAATCAGCTTATTTTGAAAGAACAACGTGCAGCCAGTTTCTAAACTGATATCACTGAAGGGCTGCTGGGAACATTTGCAAGAAATTTTTTGCAGAGACTTCTAGAGAAGCATGGTGTTAGTGTCATGAATATGTTTTAATCCCACATACATACACCATTTCTGAAATGTATTATAATTTTTTATTATATACATTTAATTCTCTTCAGTTTTAAGTATGATGAGAAGATACATTTCTTTTTTATTCTTTATGAATTCTTTATGAATTCAAAGCTATTAAAGAAATCTGTTGTATCTGTAGTCTAGATCATTCTGGATAGAAATATTTTTCAAATATTAACACTGTAAGCCATTATAGTGATTTCTAACAGTTCCCACTGTGCATAACAATGTATTTTGCGGATAAACTTTGTGATTTTTACACAGAACATGAATGACACTGCAAAGCAAGAAGAGATTTTACAGTCCACAACAGATGCAGCAGAGTGGAATCTGGAAGTGGAACGTGTGCTTCCACAGCTGAAAGTCACAGTCAGGACTGACAATAAGGTATGGAAGAATGGATTTGCCTGTGTACATGTGGTGATTAAAATGTGATTTCAGTCAATGCTGTTTACTTTCTGTTTGCAGTTTTTGTCTTTTGTCATGCCAAGACTTGTGAGTAATGGACTCTCCAGTGCTCTCTTGTCTGAACCTTTGTCACTTACTTTGACCCTAGAAGCAGTATTTTTCAGTAAGGTGTTTTTTCAATATTATACTTTTTTTTCTGCTGCTTACAAGGCACCTTATTTCTATATATTTGTTCAGTGGAGATTTTTTTCAGTCCTCTGACATTTCCAATGTATTCACACCTCTAAAGAGTTATGCCCTCAGTTTAACAACTATTAAAACATCTTCCTGGAGGAGAGCTGGTGATCTTACCTTTCAGCTTTTCCATTTTTAAACCACATGAAAGGCTGATTGTATGGAATTCCTCTTGCTGAACTTTACATGACAGTCAAGTAGATCTGTACCCTGGCCTAGTCATCCTGAACTTTTCTTATGTTTAGTGAAAAGAAGTGAGTACTTTTTCCACTGCTTTTGTTCACCATATCCAGATAAGTGTCTCAGGGTGAAATTCATCATCTCTTAGGTCTGTGTATTTCTCTCCATAGTGTATTTCAAGGAGTCTAGAATGGGCAGCTTAGAAGTAGGCATCTGTCTTTGGCAAGTCCAAACCTAGGAGCTGCTCCTGGCATTGCCATAAGCATTCTTTCTAGGAGCTTGTGTAGCACACACAGATCAGTGCACTATTGAAATTGTTCATTTGCAGTGACCCAGCTGGGTGGGGGGTTGGAGCAATCTGCAGCACTGATACATCAATACAATACATATACATGAATACAATGAAAGGTAATTATCTTGCCAAAAATAGGGGAAACCCTCAACTGTCTGCTTGCCTGCCCTACACCATATTGCATTCTACTGTGTGAAGAATTGCTTGGTTCAAACCACTCTGCTGTGTTCCTCAGCAACCCCATCTGTTGCAGAGAACATGACACTTGAGTCTCACAGGGAGGAATTAAAACTTAATAAAGACATACATGAAAAATTAAAGCCACGATAGGATCTGAGGTTTACTAGCTTCCAGCTTAATGCACCATCTCTTGGCCTTAAGGAATATGTCAAAATGAACATGAAAAGAGGATTATTCTTTTTCTAGCTTCTGTGCTTTCAGAAATAATTGGAGAGAAGTGTTTGACCTTTTTCCATTCTACCAGAAAACATCATATTCTGTTTCCTAAGATGTGCATGTAAGCATATTACCTGGAGAGTGTTAATGATTTAAACAATGGCATTAGAAACTAGAACCTATTGTAAAGTCCTGGACAGAGGTGGGGGTGGGTTGTGTGTTTATTGTTTTTATTTAAACTCTGAAGTTTGGGAAATTGACCAATTGTCACCAGACCAACAGGAGATTACAAGTCTCCTGCAAACCTGGAACACAGCGGAACCACATTTTATTTACTGGCTCATTACCTGGTGTGCAGTGCCAATTCACAGCACTTTTCCTCAGCCCCCATCCCTGAGTCCATGTGTGTTTCCTATGATTTAGAAGTTGGAAATAATTTTCTCCCTTTTAATTGTATCCCATTATCAAAACCAAGTTTTGGTATTTTTGCCTCTTTCATTTCTTTCCATTCTTCTGGTAACAGTAAGGACTAAAATAGAAAGGAAAGAATAGATAGTCCAGAACTGGTAGGTGTTGGGCATCCAAAGCACTCATTTTGTCTAAGAGTAAGCTGAACTAGTTCAGCTACAATCAATATTTTTAGTATTTGTGCTCAGAGTGGTTTCTAGCAGAAATAGTTCCATGAAGATCAGACTCTAAAAAGCATAGATGCTATGGTATCAGTGAGGATGTCAGTGTTTGTTTATGGATCTGCGTGTCACATGTGACATTTAGGAGATTTATAAATTGTGTCACATTGAGCCAGTGCCCCTGGCTATGAACATGGCAGTGGCAGGATGATACATGGCAGTAGGATAAGAGAGATCTGACCCTGCTCTGCGTACCTGCTGTTGTTTAGTAACCAGAGAAAGAGAAAAGTTGCACTTACCTATGTTTTAATTTGTGATGTCTTTTTTAGGATTGGAGGATTCATGTAGATCAAATGCATCAGCACAAGGATGGAATTGATTCTTCTTTGAAAGAAACTAGGGTATGTCTTGTATGTACAGAATATTTTACTAATCTGTCAGAATTTTTATTTTCTCTTTTATTTCATGTGTTAAGAACTAAACTGATCTTTTTTTTCTTCATTTTATTTGTGCTATTGCTGTAAAATTAAAAAGGAAAGATATGATAATGATCATTAAGGACAGTGCGAGTGGCAGAATACCTTGTGGGAAAGCGTTGTATGTGTGAGGATTAACAGGGCTATCAGGGTCCAGTAGTGAATGCATTCCCATAAGTACATCCTGATTACAGAGGACAAAATAGACTAATACAATCTGAAAGTGCTGTTAAAAATGCCCAAAATACTCTCAAATACTGTTGCTAGAGTAACTTACTGACATTGACATTTGTAATTAATTGAGGAGGGGAGAGCGATGAAGCAGTAAAGACTGAAATACGTTTTGGAGGTGGGCAGACCATAACACATTGGGAATAATTTTTTGTTGGCTAAACACAGCATTTCTGTACTATTTTTCTCTCTTGCTGTAGGCTTCCATAGCCTTTCTTAACTACAGCACCATTTTGATACTCTTTGCATACTGTCTGTATACTGTCAACCCACAGAATGTGATTTTCTAGGGTTACCTTGACAAACTCCATAATGAAATCAGCAGAACACTGGAAAAGATCAATAGCAGGGAAAAGTACATCAACAATCAGTTGGAGCACTTGGTTCAAGAATACCGTTCAGCACAAGCCTTGCTGAGTGAGGTATTGCTGATCTTTTGTTGTTGCCTTCTCCAGTATTAACTTGCTGTTAAGTGAGGGTAGAGGCAAAGACGACATGGAGTGAGTTGTCTGTGAATTCTGCTGTTGGATATAAAGCAGGGGAAATGTTGATTGGCTGTCAAATTATATTCTTCCTAAGCTAAACTAGCAATTTTTATTCAACTGTTCTACAGGGGAAAATTTTGCCTGAGTATTATGTATAGCTGTTGCCAGTCTTGAGCAGCTAGTAAATTGCTAGTTCTGCTTTCCCAGAAGTTCACATCTGTCAGGAGTGGAAAAACTACAGTTTTGGTCCAACATTCATCCCTTAGATTGAGTACTGGTGCTAACATGCACAAAGCACTCTGATTACTTCTTTGCTTCATTTACCTTTTATGCCAATAGAGTGCTGTCTGAGAAGCTTTTTGATCCCCTATTTAGGAGGCATTATAGTCTGCCTTTTGGTAAGCTCTCCTGGTTGTGGCCATGCTGACAATAAGACTAACAGAATTTGACCTCTGCACCTTCTGTTTGCCTTGTTGTTAAAGTATCTTCAAGATAGTAATTTACTGTTGATGAAGTATTATTCCGGATTTCAGTATTCAATCCTTTCAGCATTAGGGAAGATTTTCTTCATGTTTATTTCCTTATGTAACTGATTAGAAAGCATAGTTCTTATCAAGTGTGTATTTGGTGTATTACAATTTTGAAAACTGCTTTACATTTTTGAATGATAATCATTACAGAGGCTGATGTTTCCAGCCTGTCCTCATTTGTAAACCTCACTGGGGCTTTGTGGGAGAGTTTCTGGAATTGGAACATCTGAGAGCAAGTCTTGAAGTTTTCTCTGAGCTATTTGCATACATCTCTTCCACTCTGTCATTACAGCAAAGACATGTTTCTTTCCAGGCTAAAGAGAAGTACCAGGAGGGAAGTGGAGGAGTAACTGAAAGAATTAGAGTGCTTTCTGAGGTAAAACACATCTTATTTTAAAACAGTCTTCAGAGAGTTGGCATTTAGTGGTTGCAGTTTAATGAACCCAGTTCTTTCTGATTTGTCCTCACGTTAAAGATTAATCTTTGGGAGAGGTGATCTAGTCCAGTCCCTAAATTTTAAGTCCAGGCTGCCATTGATTTTTAACTCATGAAATGTGAGCTCAGTTTGTAAATGAAGGTAAATATTCTGTATTTTGTAATCTGCGTCCTAGAATTATGGAGGATTAATAAATCATGCCCATAAATTCTTTAGAAGAAGAAAAGTTTAACTCTTATTTTTAGTTAAAATTAACAATTTGAAATTTTTATCTTCAGGCACTTAAAAGCAATATTTGACTAAATAGTCTTTTTTTCCATTCACCAAATTATCTTATTACCTAAATCTGTTTTTCTGTTGGGGGTTTTCTTTTTCCTTTATATCAGTGCTCTGAAAAATTTAAATAAACATCTCCTGTCTCCTAACTGCCTCCACATGTTGAGTGTTTCATGGCATTTCATGTAGAATTATGGCCTGATTTCCAAGTACTTCAACGCTTTGTTCAAATAAAATTTTTTTTAAATGGCTCTGTTTGGCTTTTAGAAACCAACTTTATTTATTAGACAATAAACTCTCTGGAATAATTGCATGAAATAGATCACACAATAAGAATGTGTTGGAAATTACAGAACAAATTTGAGATGTTTTAGAACAGAATAGAATAGTTGAGTTGGAAGGGACCTACAGTGATCGCCCAGTCCAGCTGCAGTAGGCAATACAGCAGTTTAATGGGAGTTTTCTAGCAAAGATTTTTGAGTGTATGAATTCTGCAGAATTAGAGCTTCTTTCTATTTCACTCTCAAGGAAGTAAGTTTGAAAAAGTATTTTGTGATGACTCAGATTTACAGTGTGCTTTGGAAGCTGATGGACTGATTAGTAATGGTGAATATGTTACTAGCTGGCATCCTTCAAACTACGTAGATGCAGTGGTGCATGTCTGAGATAAACCAGACACATTGGATGTTAGTACTGATCTGTTTTCAGTTGTGCAATCAGACCTCAGCCCACGTGGCAATACCATTATCACTGCAGGTGTGCAGTAACAATCCAGCAATGATTCCTTTTTGTAACTGAAAAGGCTTATTGAAGCCTTAATGAAGGGCTGTGTTCATATTATAGACAAGAATACTGGCTTATTACCTCGACTGTACTTTGGAATCATATATTTACTTTTTTTCATTGTCTACAACAGCAAACTGGTTGCTAGACAGTGCTGAAATGCACTTTTGTTCTTCATATGTGCATTTTACATACCTGTGCCAGTGGCAGCAGGCTGGACTGCTGCACCCTCTTTTGCTGCAGTGCTGTTTCTGAGGTTTCCAGTGCAACATGCTGAAGTCCTGATGCGTCCAGAGGGGCAGTGGGCATGGTTCTTTGGTGAATCTTGATCTTCAGGGACATTGGTTCCTATGTTCTTCTATCCAGCATCACACTGAAACACTTGCATTGTTGTTTTTATTGGGGATGCACAGATTTTCAGTTACAGCATGGTGTTTGCTTAAATTGTTACTCTTTTTCTGTAATTTTTTGCGCCATTAATTTTGTTAAATTATAATTTTCTGAATGTTTGAAAAATTGTTCCTCTTTATATAACAAGTAAGATGGATTAGTTAATTTTTTTTAACTAAATCAGTTATTCAGCAGAGACTTTTTTTTTAACTTGATATTCATCTGGTTTAATTAAGAAAAAAGTATCTATTTTAAGATTACAGAAGCATTAGAGAAAGTAAAGCAGGAAACAGAAGAGAAAGGGAGCAGTATGACTGATGGTGGTAAGTATGTTTTCACTTCAGACAACACACCCTTTTTCTTGGTGACAGTTTCATAATATGTACTTCATTAAAGTAAGAATAAGAGCAATTACAAGACGCAAAATGATGCAGCAGCATCATATTAGTGGGAAGGGAGGGAGCAGAAACAGTGTTGGGCACAAAACATTTTAATAGCTTTTCACAGGTAAGATGATCCCCTACTCAAGGCATCTTCAGTTCTCTACCAAGCCTCAAGTTAGGTGTGGGGGTAAAGCTTTCAGCTGAGCAAAACACATCATTGAAAAACCTGTCTTAATGTTGATGCACATTTTTATGAAGCTCTTAGATGTCAAGAAGACAGCAAAATTGTCATTGCCTATTTCTGTCTTTAAAGTGTTTTGCATATTAAAAATGATGTATCAGTGCAGTCACGTCTTTAGAGTAGAGCACCCTTTTGTTCATTCAACTCTTCAATTTTAAGGAGTGAATTACAGCAAACAATGCTTTTGTGTTAGGTGGCTGACAGAGTTGTACTGTTTATGCTTTTTTGGACAGCTCCTCTAGTGAAGATTAAACAGGCCTTAACAAAATTGAGGCAAGAAACCATTCAGATGGACATACAGATTGGTGTGATGGAACACACATTGCTCCAGTCAAAGCTGAAAGAGAAATCCAATATGACTAGAGATATGCATGCAACAGTGATTCCAGAAGCCACAGTAGGTGCCTATTAAAATTGGTTGGACCTGACTTGGTTTACCCAAAATGCAGTTTTCTACTATTTGCTTTTTTGTGAGTTCAGAGGTTTTGTTTTTGTTGGGGGAGGAGGATGTTATTTTTCCTGTTCCTTTTTAAGAAGATACTTGTTAAAAGATGCACTTTTTTAAGAAGTAACGTGCACACTTTAGACTCAAGAGGGAGCCATGTTCAGTTTTGTGCTGTAAAAATTTACTGCATATCTCTTCTAAATGTACTAATAAATTCTTGTTACTGAAGATGTCTCTATTTCTTTGGAGAATGTAATGTAGTGTGAAAGTCTATAGAATGATGCTGACAGCCTGTAATCTCGATACTTTGCAGTGCTGAAAGGAAATTGCGTGCAAAAGACTTGAAGGTAAAATGTCTGTTATCGCCACTTACACACCTTTAGTATAAAGTATTTAATTGATGATATTGAAATAATACAGCATTACCCTTTCTAACAGACTGGGTCAAACCTGATACCATCTTCAAGACTCCTCTAAAAGCAGCAACGGTATCAAAATCTGTATGAGACCAAAGAAGGTGAAAAGTATTGTTTGGAAATTACTCTTGGCTTTCTGATTTTTTCCCATGTGCCATCACTGTTTTAGAGTCACTTTATATTAGCATTGGGTCAAATGCTGCTTTCATTTATACTATTTAGTAGAGCTCTGTGGACATAATTTGGATTATTCTTGTTTTCTGTTCTTGTGTCAGAACACCCACTTTTGATTTCTGTGAGGGAGAAATGTTGCCAAATCTAGTTGAGTAATACAGAATGAGAAGAAAAATGTAGGAGGAAGGGGTAATGGCAACAGGGATCTTGCTTTGTCTTAGTAAATGTGTAGGTAGGGAGTGATTCTAGATGTTAGTGGTAATGAAGGAGTATGGAGCAAAGAAATAACCTTATAAGAGTACTAGTACATCCTTTTGGTTCTGGTTGTTCATAAGCCATGAATGATATTGGTACAATTCCAGTGGCATTAAAATCCTCACCTAACTTCTGTAGGCTATGCCATTCATCTGACAATTAACTTCTCTCACTTAAAGGTGAGCAGTATTTTGCAGAATCAGTGGATCAGTTCTATGTCTGAAAGTCAAGATACTTGACACAGTCAGTACTATGAGCCAGTGTAAGTTTGTTGTGCTTCAGTATTTCATTTGCCAAAAAAGAAAAAGCCCTAAACCCATTGGATTTTAATAAGTGAAAAGCTATCTGTAAATGTCAACTATTACAATTTACCTGTGCAAGCAACTGCTGAAAATCTCTATGAATCATGCTGGAAATCGGTTTCCAACTCCTTTTGCTGCCTACCTATATCCTCCCACATTCAGCTGAAATTAGAAAAGTTATTATTCATGTTCCCTTTGTTAGGTGCTGTTGCTACTGCATATTTACTTTAACAGTGGCTTTACTTCAGCTTAAGTTAAAGCAACTCCCTTTTGGATTGCCTGCAAAGCAGCTCACTGACGCTTTTGGATTGCAATGTTGTGTTGTGTAAATGCTATTTATGTAAATGCTTTTCTCAAAAAACCCCTCCTTCATGCTAATATAACAAACATGATTAATCAAAAACCTCTCCTTATAAACTGAGCCTTTTATTCTATGAGAAGTGAATCTGTTAAGACAAGCATGGCCAAAAACCCTCTAATGTGACAAAAATCTCTGGAAGAAAAGCCTCCTTTGTGCCACAGTAATTCTAAAATAGCGTGCTAATTATCTGGAATTGATCTACATTATTTTTAACGATACTGTCTGAAACTGCCTTCATTTAAGTAGAACACTTCTATTGTTATCTCAGGAGTGATCCATGGCCTTTAATTTTCATCTGGCAAAGAGTGACGTTTGCCCCTTGAGACTGTAAAAGCACTTGACCCTGCTTTGAAAGCAGCCCTACTGATCCGGCAAGTGGCCACAGCACCTTCCTTTAAAAGCAGAGGAGAGCAGTGAGGCCTGTCACAAGCAGCCTGAAAGGCCCTTCTGGAAAAGCAAAGATCTGTGTAATTACTTCACTGCTGAATCAGTGCAGGAAGCAGAAGCCACATTAAAATTAAATCACTTGGTTCACATTACTTCCTGCACTGCTCATTATCTAATGCAGTGTCAGAACGGAAGACCAGCAAAACAAAGATGTCCCTAAGTTAGTAGGATGCATGTAAAGCTGTTCTATAAAAGGGTCTCTCTTCTTCTGGAGAGGATTTAGGAAAGAAGGATTATTCACAAGAGTTAACTTTTGTATATGGCTGTCTTCTTCCAAGGTCTCCTGACATTTTCAGTTCTCTGGAACATCAGTATGGAGGCAAGGTGTCACTGTCACATGTTACCTAGAAGCCAAGTAGAAGCTGGCTGTAAACAGATGCAGAAATCATGCAGAGGGAGAAAGAAGGAGATTCATTTGCTCACTTTGGTTAAAGAAGCCATGGGTCTTGTCCTTGCCGTGAGGACTGCAATAGTTCAGTCCTGTATGTGGCCCCAGGAAGAGCTGACACTTGGCTCTTGGAAATATGTTGTTGAGGGAAGGCTCATCAGTAGCCAGCTCAGTCTCTTGCATGTACTTCTCAAAGTTCCAGGAAAGGAACGCTTGCAGCATATTACTTCTTAGGGTTTCTTGAGGTCTGAAATACCTCTGAACCTCGTAACATTACCCAATGTCTTATTTCCCAGTCTTTTGTCTAGGCTAGGATGTAAGTGCCCTGCTGGGAACTGGAAATAGCCTTAGTGCTAGGTACTCTGTTAGAGGTGCTGTTTACAGGCCATTTAGGATATCTGAGTGTGATTACATGTATTACCTTCTTACATTAATAAATATCATACCCTACTCCTCATTCTTTTCTAATGTCATCAGATAGCATGAATTGCTGTGCTGATAAAAAGTGCAGAGGGCTGGGTTTTTTACCTTTTAATCTATTTCTGTCACAGAGAACCTTCTATAGAGTTGGTGACTTAACACTGAAATCGCAAGAGTTTAGGAGTGGCTTTCAATCACATGCTGAGAAATGCATTGTTTCAGCACTGAGACAAGTTAATCATTTGAACTTGCATTGCTGAGTGCTGTGCAGGAAGCTGAATGAGGTCACATGAGTTTGAGAAAACACTGCTACAGACAACTCCTGGATCTGGTCAAAATTTTCTCACTCCTGTCTGCTGGTGGCGTTAAAGGCCTTCCCCTCTTCACCCCCCCAAAAGAGACGAACTTCAGGGGAAATTTTTTCTTGAAAGCGAAAACAACTGTTCACCTACTATTAAACTTTGCCACTTTTTTTGGAAGTACAGCTCTACTGTGCACTACGACATACAAAAAAATCACTGTATTGCTAATTGTAAGTTACAGTAAGAGCAATTAAGTCATCTGTGCATGACCTATTAAAAAACTAGGCATAAATGAAGAGCCTGTGTGTGAACACTTCCAGCTTCTGTGCTCTTTGAATTTTGCATCCAAATTTTGCAGCCTGGGCTTCTCTCCAAGTTTGACAAATGTTAATTAAAGAAAGAAGGAGTCGCTTGACGCCGCGCTGGCCGCGTGCCCGCGCGGGGCCGTCAATGCTGCAGTGTGCCCCGCAGGGCAGCTGCACGTGCATGCGCACGGCCTCGCCCGCCGCGGGCACCAGCGGCAGAACGACGCGCCCGCGCAAGCCCCGGCCTGCTTCCTGCGGCCTCGCTGCTCCCCATGGGCTTGGGGATGGATTCGTGCTTTAGGAAATGGTTGGGTGATACCTGGCGAAGGCGTGGAATAACGCTCAGGAGAAGTTAATCAGTACTGGCGAGGTCAAAGTAAACAGAGGATATGAGCACTGGCTTTTCCGCATAAATACTACTCATAGGTAGGGAGTTTCCATGGAAGGCTTGGGGATAGCAAAGGTTATTTTCGCCTGCCATTTCCTGCTTTCAATCTATGCTTTCATTCAGCAAATGCCATTACCAGGGCTTTCTCATGTATTAGCTAATACTTAGCTATTGCTCCAGGGCTTGGTGTTGCTGGAAATGTGTCTTTCAGCCTCCTAGTGATAGCCCTACCCTTTTGCAATTACTCCCACGAAACACGGCAATGAGCAGGGTTGAGAGCTTTTAATTGAGAGTAAGTAACAATTTGAATAATGCTAGTCTTTCACTTACTGCCTAGTTTTACTCTGTTCTTTTTCACCCCTGATATTAGTTATTAGGAGTGGCTCTATCTCAGTATTCCGTCCCAGAAGTAGCTGAGATGCTCACATGCCGTAACTACCTGTTGTAAAATTAAACAAAGGTGAATATTTTAAGGTCAGAAGGACAAAATAATTATTTCTAATAATATTCCTCCTGATAATGCACTAATTGCAATTGTTCATTCAGAAATATTTTCCTGTTTCTGTGGTTTTCAAAGGATAACAATACTTCAAACAACACCTTAGTGTTATTTTCTAGTAACACAAAGAATTAAACTGTGGAGTGTAGGCATCTCCTGTACAGAAAGTTTCCCATCCCTCCTCTACTTTCAGGGCATAGGTTTGTCATTGTATCTTGGTAGGGGGGCTCTTGTAAGGTTTTAGAGAGTTCTCCTTATCCTTCTTCAGCATGGTTTGTCCATGAGCATTTTACCTCCTTTCAAAGAATCCATTTGGCAAAGAATATATGCCAGTAGTTAGACCAATGGGGACAGATGTTTGTGAAATTTTCCTGAAAACTAGTGCCAAAAAATGGTGCAGAAGGTTTCAAAAGGTTTGACTGCATCTGTTGAACATTGTTTCCTTTGTTACAGGAGGTGCACAAGTTCCTGGTATGATGGCAGGAAGGATTTCTGCTGAGTTTATCAAATGCTGTCTAACAACAGTAAAAACAATGAAAACTCTGTGATCTTAAAAGTGTCACTCATTAATTTTGTACTAATTTGTCTAGCAGCCATTTCATTACAGACTTCTGTAGAGTGCCTGTAAACTCAAGTAAAACATTCTTAAAGATTTTCATCATGTTCAGCTATATAATGTTGACAATGAAGAATAAAAAATACTGTTCTGAGAAGACTTTTGTTGGGACAGAAGAGTATACTCTAGGCGTGGCAGGTTTGGAGGGTATTTTCTAGAAGTAGTCCAGTATACTGACTTTTCTGTTTGAATAAGAACATACCTGTTAGTATGTTCAGGTTTGTGAGAACTCTTATCGAAAAAAGGAATTGCAGGTAACTGTGTTAGAGAAGATAAACAACTGAAAGGCAGTTCTGTTTTCTCTCAATTGTAAACAGGATCGATACACAGGTAACAAATTCATATGGATGGAATGAAAGAGCTTCCTTTAAGAAGCTCTTCCATACTATCTTGCCTTAAATGTAGAAAACATGCCTTCACTTAGTTATATTCCATTTGTTGCTTTTAGTTCATCTTCATCCCTCTGAAGTGCACAGTGTGCTCCTCTGTGGTGATGTTTCCGTCCAAACAATTGAAAGTTTGACAACATGACCTGAATGTAACGGATGTGGTCAGTCTATCTGAGCATCTGCTAAGCTGGGTGGAACTGACGTAGTGTGTCTGTAGAGTGCCACCTGTGAGCAGGCGCTGCTGACACTGATCCAGTGTGGGTGTTAGGAGATGAGAAGCAGGAAGCTGGTCCTACTTCCTGTCAGAGAAACCTCAGCTTCTACAGTGCTTAAGAAAACCTTGTAGGAGACTGTAGAAGGCTGGGCAGGCTGAATTTGCTAGTACAGCTACATACAGAGGGAAGGTGATCACCATGATGCTTGTCACCGTTCTGCTAAAAGCAGCTAATCAAAACTCGGCGTCCCACTGATTGCTCTAATCAGGGGGAAGAGGAAGTGGTGAAGAAGCCAGGTGGTAACTTCTGTGCCTAGAATGAATCAAACAAACAGCAGAATATAAAACACACACCCTGCTCACAAATTCAAGGATGTTGCTTGAGTTGATCTCTTGACTAGTTTCTGGGGTCAGGCTAAACATTCTGAGTAAGGATTGGCTTTCCTACCTCACCTGTGTTTTTTCAGATCTTCACCACCTCTCCTCTATATGCAATAACATTTACGTATGAAGGCTCAGAATTTTGGATGGATCCCTTATCTCTGTCTGGAGGACAGACATTTTTATGTTTCACCTTTCAAAACCACCTGCTTCTGGAAAAAACTTCCTTTTTATCTGCACCACGAAGAGTTGTGTTGATACCCAGAGTTTCAAAGCAGTTTAACTTGACCTTTACCAGCATAAGGTTTGGCTAGAAGGAGGGAACCTTTCATTTGTGAAAAAAAGTTGTTCTGTCCAGTGGCGGAAGAAAAGAAGAAATGGAGGAAGACACCCAGACAATGTATAGTCTAGAAAGCTGTAATATTCCCTGGAGAACCCAGATTTTTATCCTATGCCTACATACTGTGGGGTGTCCCTGAACACCTGAATTCACCATTCCTGATTTTTGCAGAGTGACCCCAACAAGAATACAGCAATGAGCGAGACCTGTGGCATACAGAAAGATCTTTCAGTGCCCAGCAGTAACTAAGCCTGCATTTGAGATGAAACACGCCATTTATTTTTTAGTGACTTGGAATACAAAATACCAGTTTATCAGTGTGAGGAACCTTCTGATAAGCAGCAGATAAAGCTTCACTGTGATGCAGAAAATGCAGTAACGGTGAAAGGTTATGAAGTCTTTTTATGACAATCCATCCTATATTTCATCCTAGAAAATGCTGATAGCTCCTTTTCACTGTGTCTTAAGTGTGCCAGCTCCATTATACAGATCCCAATCTTTAAACCATGCTTTGGCAAATGTATCCTTTGTGGCACTTGTGTGATCAATTATGCTTTACTCAGTGCCATGATTGTTTACAGCACACCACAGTCCACTACGTGAAGACACATTTATTACAGACAATGGTGCCAGTGCTGATCTGTTCTTATTGGCCATTTCAAAACAAAAGCCAGACAAAAAGGCATCTGTTTTCAGTGGCTGGTCAGGTTAGTACTGGAAGTCTCTTCTTGGTGCTTTTCACCCTATGTGGGATACAGCTGCCAGCACTCAGGGGCCCCTTTCACTGAGGACCACCTCCCTAGAAGAGCTGTGGTGGACTCAGGCTAATTCTAGCACTGACCTGCCTTTCACAAGCTGTTCAGGCAAATCTTCACACTGAGTCATTAGAGCCCTGCAAATGGTTTATACAGTTAAAACATGCAAGAGTGTCAAAATGAGTCATATTTTTCAAGTGACAATTGCTTTTTTGAGTAACTGTTTTCCATTACACTTAGCAGGACATGCAGGAAACAACGGTGTTTAAGCTTTCCTGCTGCTTGTGGTTCCTAGCACGTGACCAGCCAGGGCTGTTATATCACTGAGCCACACCTTGCTCTTACCCAGAAATCATATTCCCAGGCATATGTGTCACCCTATCAGCAGTGACTCTGGGTTTCTACAAAAAGTTATTTCAGGCAAAGAATGGCATTGCCTTCAGTGGCCAGCCTGACTTGCAGACCATACACTCTCTGCCTTGGAGAGAGCTGAAAACGGAACTGAGACCCTACAAGTATCTGCAACAGTAGCAGCGTGCAGAGGGAAGAAAGGCAAGGTTAAGGACATGGTAGTTGTGATAATTCCCCTGGAAGACAAAAGCTGGTGAACACAAACAGTTGGAAGCTGTTGGAAGCCCGTGCAGAGAAACAGTTCCAGAAAAGAAATGGTAAGGCTGCAACATGGGAAAAGTCATCACTCGGTGGAGGAGCATGTTTCTGTGATGCAGAGGGGCAGAAGGGATTTCTGCATTTGCAGAGAAAGCCAGCAAGGAAGCAGAAAAGCACTGAAATGAGCATATTTGCTATGAGAGTGAAAAGCGAGAGAAAAGCACACAACAGGAAAAAGGTGCAGCTCATTGCAAGAAAGAGGTTAAAAAGAGGCATTGAGGGTGGGGAGGACAGACTGATAAGAAATTGAAGTTCTCTACAGCCTTACATAAGCTAACACAAGTCACAGGATATTCCCACCAGCTTGTGCACACACACAAGCACCTCAAACAAACAAACCTATTTACCACAGCTACCTTGGGTGTCCAAAAGCCACAAGAAGAAATGAAATAAGGAGAGGAGAAAAAACAGGAGGGAGTTAAAAGGTTAGGTGAGGACAAGAGTCTAAGCCACTTCAGAAACAGATACACAAGCAAAGGAAATTCTAAACGGAAGAAGAGGAAGGGGGGAGGAGTAGGAAGGCAGAGACCAGTGAGCTGAGTATGCAGGAATAGTGCTGGTTTCCACATAAACCTCCTTTGTTAGCAGCTCTTCCAGTTCTGGTCTCTGAATAGCTGGAGCAGTTCCCACTGTTCTGCAGGGAGATACTGCATTATTTGCTGCAGCCACAATGGAACAGTTAAGCGCAGTGTAAACTCTTGCAGCAGTACAAGCAAGGCCCTACTTGTAACAGTTACAAGCCTTGTTTGGCTACAGCCTTGAGGAGAAGGGGGAAAATTTCTTAAAGTAACCTCTTCCAGGGCACTGTTTTCCCTCTTGCTTTGTTTTTCTTTCTTTTTGGAGATGAGCTACATTTAACTGCTGCTAATTGGTACATAATAGGATTTAATTATTTAATGTTGCCTGTTTGGTATAATTTTCACAATAGGGAAATTTCAAACAATACTAAAGCTGTTTTACTGTTTTTTCAGTTGACCCATAGTACCTCCAGTGGAGTTCCTGTTGAACACTTCCCTTTTTTTCCTGTTTGCAAGTTCAAATTTCGCGTCAAAGTGCAGAACCCACAGTTATCACTTCAGGCAGGTTTAAAGACAGTTACAGTGAAATAAAACTTAGTTGAAAAAAGCATCTGTTGGAGACCTGCTCCTCGAAGAGAGCCATAAGCTAAATTTGAAGTTGCCTCATATAACTCAGAATTAATTTCATCCTTGTTTCTTCTTTGCCCCTACTCCTGAAGACTTGTTGGTTGAAAATATTCATGTGTAACCAAATTCAGGTGGAAAAATGTCCACATGAGGAGGCCAAAATGCTGTACAAACCAGTAGCAGAGTTCCACTAGGGTTCAGCTGGAGTGCTGCCTGTGTCCTTGGCATCCTGCCCCAGAGCCACAGACCAACCTTATGTCTGTGTGCCCTGGGCCTGGGCCAGTCTGCTTGGGAAGACTCCTATCTCCACAGAGACCCACCAAGCTGGAGATGGCAGTGCCTCGTGGACTGCCTACCCTGGCTCTGAAAGCCTCGGCAGCCCCAGGTCCAAGAGCCGCTCGGCTGTACAGGCAGGCGTTGGGATGGAGCCTGTCCGGAGATGGAGCACTCTGCCAGACAGTTACAGTGGGAAAAAGCAAACATATGGCCCTGGGATCCAGCTTTCCTGCTGGGATAAGCTGAGCTAACGGGAAGCTGCTGTGGGTGTGTGCAGCTGCCCGTGTTGTTTCGTCATCTGCACGTTTCTGTCGCTTCCCTGCACGAGTTGCCAATGCACAGCAGTGTGATGAGCAGGAACAGCTCACAGATCAGCCTGAAAACTAATCTGGTAGGAGCCCCCTGTGCCCACCCACCCCATGCAGTCAGCTCAGCAGCCCCTGGGGGAGACACAGAATGGGAAACAGAGGAAAGGAAAGCAGTGGGGAATTTTCTGTTGGCAATGTACAACCAGCTTGCACTGGTGGTCTGGCTGCTGCTTGCAATGCCAGTCTGTGATTCTCCATTAGCCATTATTGGGTCCTACCAGTACTGAAGAGTTCCACCATGCAGGCAGGCAAGCAGTACGTAATAACTAAAACTAAAAGACTGTGCTAATTATTCCAGTACTTCGTTTTTCTTACATTTGAATTTATTCTTGAGAGGTTCTGTCAGAGAAACGATTAAATGATCCTACCTCTACCTCATAAAAGCTTTTCATTTCAAGACAGAATAGATTCCTTTCTGGCCACTTCCCTCTGGACTCTCATGAATATAATTTTGAAAGACCTTCATGGCTAAATTAAATATTGGGGAAAAAAATGGCAGAATTCCAGCCACTTTATCTCATACTATTATAATAATAATGCCAGCCACTTTATCTCATACTATTATAATAATACAGATCTTGTATAATATTATTACCCTTTTATACTCATTTTGGCCTTTTCCCTGTTGTCTTGGAACATCTCCTTTGCCATTCATTGATTTTATTCTTAATAATGGCATTGCACTGAAGCACAGGATAGGCTGAGGCTCATGCACATAACCACACAAGAAGTCTGAGCAATCACATTCACCCACAGTGCTTTTCTGTGTAATATCTGTTGTCTTCAGTGCAAGTTGCACCTCCTCTCTCTCTCTCCATTGTGGGCTCTAATATATGCAGAAAACGGGAGCTCAGGGAGTCTGAGCTAAAATTGACTGGAAGCTGAGGACCCAAGAAAGTAAGAGCTACTGCATATGTTTGCCCTTGTCCCCAGCATGCACATCTGGGCACTGTCATTACAGAACACGGGCCCAAAACTGCTTTTAGGGCAGAGCCAGCACAGCCAGTTCATATACTCTACAGCACCTTTCTGAATTTGGCTCCAGGAAGTGCTAAAAATTAAACTCCAAATCGCACGGAGTTCTTACCATTGACTGAAGCTTTGCAGTTAGCAAACTACACATCATCACAAATCATGTTGCACACTCACTGGGGAAACATTCCTCAGTCAGTTCTGTTTCCCTGTTCAAACAGCTTCATGTGCTACTCATAATGCTCTATAGAAATGGCATACATGACATTACATGCACATAAAAAGTCTCTAAAAAAATTAAACACTTGCTAGTCTTGTGGGGACATTGTGCTGAAAGTGGTGTATCCATCAAAAGAAAACCAATTCCATTTCATGCAAGCTTATCAAAAAAACATACACAATATGCAACCATTTCACAGCTGCCAAAAGAGATCAGTCTAATTTCTTTTTTTAGCTAGAAGGGGAAATTTAACCAGGCAAAGCTGTTGGAAGCCAAGAAGACTATTTAAAAAAAAAAAAAAAAGAAAGCAGAAACCATCCACACTTTCATCCAAAGGCAGAAGAGTTTGTCAGTGAAATCAAGCACTTGGCCAAGTGACATAGTTGTGACATTAATGTGGCTGCACCTGAGGCATGTCAATTAGTGAACTTGTTGGTGGACTGTCTGTAATCCTGAGAATTAAACCTGGAGAAAAAGTTTTGTGCAGTTCTGTTTCTGGTATTTCTCTATCTCTCCCATCCTCCCTCCTCTCTACCCCCTTCTTGTCCCTCTCCCATACAACAACTGGTTGCATGCTAACAATATTTTTCTTTGTGTCTCTGCAAATACCATTAGATCCAAGCATGTCTCATGGAATTTGAGGCTATCATCTGTTCACATGTACTGGGTAGTCAGCAACTTCCATAAGTCAACCATCCTCCTCACCCAGCTTTCATTTGCTTAAAAACATCTCAGGAATTCTTATTAATTGTTTAAGTGTTTTAAATTAGCACCAGGAGAAGCCCTCCCACTTGCCTCCCCAATTGCAGCCAACCTGAATTTGGGTGCATTAAGAATAAGATCAATGAATGCAAATCTGCCTGCCATTAGAAACCATTCAGGCCAAAGAGAGGCCAGATGTTAAAATAATTTGCAAAAAATGACTACTGAAAAAAAGAGACTGTGTGTAGGGTGGCTGGGATATCCTGCTCAGCTGGAGACTGAGAGCTGCTGAACCAAGACAGAGAGAGGACAAGGCTGACGGTGCTGGGGTTGTCCAGCCTGGAGAAAAGAAGGCTCCAGGGAGCCCCTAGAGCAGCCTCCCAGTACCTAAAGGGACCTGCAAGAAAGCTGGAGAGGGACTTTTGACAAGGGCAGGTAGTGGTAGGACAAGGGGGAATGGCTTTAAACTGAAAGAGAGATTTACATTAGATGTTAGGAAGAAATGACTGATTGTGAGGGTGGTGAGACACTGGAACAGGCTGCCCACAGAAGCAATGGATGCCCCATCCCTGGAAATGTTGAAGGCCAGATTGGATGGGATTTTGAGCAATGTGGTCTAGTGGAAGCTGTCCCTGCATGTGGCAGGGGTGTGGTGGGAACTGGAACTAGATGGATGATCTTTAAGGTCCCTCCCAACCCAAACCATTCTATGATTCTGAGGGCTGCACAGTCCTTGCCTGGGCTCTGCTAGGAAGCTGAGTGAAGAGAGCATGGACTCCTCCCGGGGATGGCATGTGAGCTGTCACACGAAAGATGGTTCCAGAGATATACCTAGGAATCAAAACTTCTCTGTTCTCTGGGAGAGGGCAGTTAATGACTTACTCCAGGAATAAGTGATCCATGTCCAGTGGTGGATCCCCATGAAAGTAGCCCTTATAGACACTGTGGGAATATGCTTACATTTTTCTGTGTTTGTGGTGCAGTCATTCTTCACGCCCTTGTGGCTTCCAGTCACTTAATTATCCTCTTGGGGCCTCAGTTACTGCCTCTGAGCGGGCTGACATGTCCCCATCTAGGTACTCCTCAGATGAAAGCACTGATATTATAATTACTACAGTACCATCGTGCTGCAAATGGACTGCCTGTGCGTGGTTACCTACCACAGATTTAATCCATGGGCATAACAGTCTTCTCTTTGTGTTTTCACAGCCTGGCTCTTCAAAGGAAGACCTTTTGTTTCTATCCAGGATGATAAATGGGTTTTAGCTTTATTTTCTTAGAGGGAAGCTTATGTGATTGTACTGTCTGTCATCTGTCTACACCGATAAGTTTTTAACTGCCACAGCCAATTATAATTATTTCCAAAGAAAAGAACTGCCAGAGGCAGACATCTCCATGATAATTGTATTTCTACGGATTTTGTGAAAGACAGCAGCAGACTGGGTTGGGGCTAAGGAGGAGGAGGGAGAGGACAAAGCACAAGACCACACTGAGAGTGTGCCATGTCAAGGAAGTCTGGGAGGCCGCAGCTGATCCTCAGCCTGTCCTGGCTGAAGGCAGTCAGCCAGCCAGTCTGCAGCACTGGAGAGTCAGTGGGCACCTGCCATCTCCCCAGACATCTCACAGAACGTACCGTTCTTGCTCATGGGTGTGATTTCTTAGGGGACATCACTGTGGCTGCGGCTGCTGCGGTGCAGAGGGGGAGCAGGCACAGCCCTTCTTTCTGCTGGCTGTGATGCAGGGATCTTGTTGTGTTGATGCAGGCAGTGGCACTGTGCTGCCCTGGGCCTGTACTTGCAGGCTGCAGAACCTGGGTGGTGGCTGGGCTGGGCTGGTAGGTGCCCCCAGGCAGGACGGGCAAAGTGCAAGGCACGGTCAGCATATGCTCCATGCTGAGACTAATTGAACATAATGGGTGCACTGCTAACAAAGACTCATGGTGTGGGGGACAGTGTGTTCTCTGTCCTCACAGACCTGCCAGCCACTAATGAAAGCTGCTAAGGCCAGCTTTGTAAATGCATGTAGGTGACTGAGCCAGATACTTGAAGACAGGTAGAACCTAATTCTCTCTGACATCAAAGGGACTCTGACTTGCACTGCATGAGAAGTTATGTCTTTAAACAGCTTTAAAGCTATGAACATTTCTCCTTAAAGATTTTAGAAGAATTGACCCTCTCTCTGAATGAATCTTGCCTGAAATGAGAGGTTTCTAGAACTCTTGAGAACCAAGTAACTTAGCTGAACCATTCCCTGGAATACTGCTTCACCATTACAGGACGTTCTTGGAAGGAGCAAAATGCCTAAGGTGAAGGCAGATCACCATCTTCGCTGCCAAGCTGCCATGATGTGTAATTCCTTTTGGCTTGTCAATAACCTGGTCCAGTTCTCCACGTCTCACATAAGTGGAGGGCAGCTGCAGGTAACCCCCAGGTTGCTCTACCCAGCTGTCTCAGCTGTGGCCTGCAGTGGGTGTTCAGTGACCTGGAATACAAATCTGTGTTCAGAAGCCCTCAGGGCAGGAGAGTTTCACAGGCTGGAGTTTCACCCCCCACTAAGTCACTAATGTCACTAAGTTGCCTGATGAATCCCGGCAGCTACAGCCCCAGGTAAAGAAAGGAAATGCAAAAGAATGCATTAAAATACACAACAAGAGTAGAAAGAAAGTAAGAGAAGAAGGGGAGGGTGGGAGCATGAAAGAAGCACTGTTTCCCTACAATAGTTTGTTTTGAAATGGAGTACAAATGACTGCATTTTAGCCCTACCAAACAGCTGTGAAAGGTTAACATTTCTTCACAGCATTGCTTTATTTTTGCCTAGGTCTTCAGCAACTATTACTCAAAGTTAATTCAGGCTTTGGCCCTTGGGAACTTATTTAATGTGCTAGTGCTGAGAAGTCCATTAATATTTATAAATGTCACTTGAATTCCATTTTTACTTTCTTACCCAGGCAGGAGCACTCATAAAAAGAAAATATTGTTGCTTTTCTTTTCCTTATTTTAAAATTTTTCCTCTATGTTTTTGTTGGTTTGGTTTTTGGTTTTTTTTTTTTTTTTTTAGAACTCTAGTAAGTTCAGGGTTGAGCCTGTTCTAAAAATGTCATATTCTATAGAGCTGTGATATATAGTTTTGCTAGCCTGCCTATGGCCCCAAGAAGGGCCCGAGAGTTGGATGTTAGGCCTGGAAAAATGGAGATGGTGTTTATTCTCAGCTCTGCCACTGGCTAATTATGCAACCTTAGTGAGTTCATTTAACCTCGGCATGCTTAGGTTTCCAGATCAGAAGCAAAAGGGATAAAAGGCTCCTCTGTGAATCCTTTGTGGTGCCTGAGGGAGAACAAGGTATTACCCATCACGTTGCTGCCCTGTGAGCTCTGGGTGTGGGTGGTTTCTGTGTTAGGATAGGGTACCTTTGGAGAGTGAGTCCAGCAACACAGATGGAGGCCTGGCCACTGCGTTTCTTGCCAAGGGAGACAGCCCTCACAGTTGGTTTGACAGATCACAGCTACAGACACCCTTTGCTTTAGGCACTCAGGCTTTTATGTCACTCTCCAGCAGTTTCCTGCCAGCCACAGCAGTGGCTGCCTCCTGTACATTGGCTTTTGTATGTGATTCGTGCCTGTCAGAGCTTCACTTGCTGACCCCAGGGAGTGATCAATGGCACTCCAAAGAGCTGTAAACCAGTGTAAAATAGCAGTTCAGTGCCTAGTAGTGGTAATAAAATAAGTTGCCTAATTTAAAGACCAGAAGTGTGCCTTGTAAGTCATAAATGACAGACTCAGGAAGTTTTCAAAATATATGACCTCTCACTTTTGGAGCACTTGGACTTAAAACACAAGTCAGTGTTGGGGATGTGCTTTTCACAGCTGCTGAGATGTTTCTCTATGAACTTCTACAGGTGCATGGGTGAAGAGAGACATTGCTGGGCAAAACAAGAGTGTTGTTAGAAAGGGGTTAAAAGCTTGCAGCTCTTGTATAACAGCAGGGTTTTCTCTGCGTTCCTGGTCCAGAGTGGAAAGCAGAGCTGCCCAGCCTTTGTTTCAGTGGGCATCTGAACTGCCTTGTGCTGCACAATCCTGCTGCCCAAAACCATCAGCAAGTGGAGGCATCGCAGACATTTCTCAACAGCAGAAGGCAGAGCATTACAAGACAGAGTATTTCAGGTGCACACCTGGCTGGATGGCACAGCAACCTCTAACACAATAATGGTAACTGCATGCAAAGAGTTGAGGGATTTGTGAGACCTGGCTCGGAAGTACATGAGGCAGCAGCACCTGAGAGAGCAGCGCTCTCCCACGCGAGGCTCCCGGCCGTATGAAATTTCCCATGCGCGCTGTTTTGCTTCTAGGCCAGCGTGGGTGTGCTACGTGTTACCTTAGCAACAGGGACAAGTGCGTGCTGCAGCTGTAGCCTTCTCCTCTTTGCAGCAGGAGAGCACCCCCGGCTTTCTTACAGAAGACGCTGCGCAGCTCCCCACAGAGGGGACCCCAGCGCCTGTGGCTATCAGCGTGCTGGCACGCAGGGCACAGACAGATATGAGCTACGGCTGACGCAGACATGTCTCCCCTGCTACCCTCTGCTCCAGCTCGTCTCTTCTGGCCTCCAGAGAACATCATCTGAGTCAGTCTGGCAGGAGCAGCATCAGCAGCTTTGTGCCAGCCCCCTCCATCGCTTCTGAAGTCAGATGGCTCCCACAGCTCAAGGCTTTTTACTAAGCTTGAATGCCGGAGGATGTCTGAGTGCTTTATGAATATCTGGAGGCAACAAACGTGGCAGTCAAGGCATCAGTACCCATTAATCACTTAGGGAGGGCTGGGGGAGAATTTAAGAGAATAGAGACTCAGGAAGCAGGGGAGTATATGTGGGGTAGAACCACCCAAGCCAACATAAATGTTGCAAAACCCCATAAATGCACTAAACCCACGAGAGACAGAAAACCTATGGAAATTGTTTCTCACAGAATTTTGATTCTGCCCTGGCTTTCGTCCTCTGTTGAACTTTGGGACTTATAACCACATTATAAATATATACATATCTATAAACGTACATAAATGTGTGTTCCCCAAATACATTTAAAAGTCCTTTTTTTAATGCTTCACCAACACATGTGTTTGAGAACAACGTATGCATACATTCAGAATTTTAAGACAATTCTACGTTAGTAGTTCTAAAGAGGGCTACTCCTGGAGAAGAAAAAAAAAAGAGAAACAAACTTGTTGAAACATTTGCTGAAATAATGAAATGTATGTATTACTGCAGGCGCAGGAAGAGGGAGCATTTATCCTCGCTTTTAAATGAAGTGCAACAACTGATCACTTATAAATTCTTCAGTGTTTTTGAACACCTTGTGTTTCACTTGCACTTAATGCATATGACTGCGGCCAGGAGCAGACGTGCCCCTGGCAGGGCGGTTTTCCACAGGCTTTTAGCGACAAGGAGGATGCCCTTAGCTCCAGTCAGTCAGCTGACTGAGGGCAAGGGACGCGGGAAACGAAAGCGCTTCCTCCGTCCCCTCCCGCCCCCATCGGGCCGCGGCCCTGCCCACCCCAACGGGGTTTTTACCCTTCAAAAAATCAAGAGCTTTTGAAATCAATAAAGCGGTGGAGGAGTCACTCTGTCAACGCTTCCCCTTTTATTGGAGCCGGCACCTTCCTCCTCTGGCAGCCATTTTACCGGGCCCCGAACGCGGCGCTCTCCGCTGTGCGTGCGGGGAAACGCGAACCACAACACCGCGGCCCCGGAGCTCGGGCGGGCATAGGACATATACCCTGCTAATTACTTTTAAAAGATCCAAAAAGACCACCAAAAACAAGCCTTATCGCAGCGCATTCCGCGGGCTGCTGCGATGTGCGGGGGGAGCGGCGCTGTCCGCGAAGCCGGGCCCGCCCCGCGCACCGCCCCCGCGCCAGCGGCCGCAGCCAATCACCGCCGGGAGCGCCCCC